>JANTQG010000200.1:0-56735 GCA_032988185.1 Onygenales sp. PD_12
TTTCTTTCTTTCTTTCTTTCTTTCTTTCTTTCTTTCTTTCTTTCTTTCTTTCTTTTTTTTGGTTCCATGCATACCTTCGTAATTTCCATTCCCTCGGGTTCCCCAAGTTGTGCTGAGTAGCCACGACGACTGTTTCTGACTTGTCCTCCCAGCACACGAGAGTGAGTCGCGCAGTGGCGGACCATGACATCGCTGCCTTTATTTTGTTTCTATCCCATACTTCGATTCAGCCATCTGTGCCACCTCTGTTTGACATGGTCATTCCCCGAATATGAGCAGTCTGATATGAGAATAGGAAAGAATTCCCCATCATCGACTTCGCCCCGGCCCCCCGTCCGCCATCCTTTACAGCTTGGCATGATCTGTCTGCCCCTCACTGGATGGTTTCGGCCGGAAGTGGGTTAGTTTCTCGGAAACGGGGTTGGTGACGAGTCCAGAATCGTGGAATCGGGGGAGGGGCATATCAGCCGTAAATAACTGGCCCCCACCGGTCCTGCAGAGGAGGTCCCTCGCTGGTTGCCAGTCAGTTCAATCAGCGTCATACATTCAATTCTTCCTGTTGTTAGTGCCCCCCGCCAATGATACAGAATACGGCCTCGTGCGTGAAAAAAGTCACCCTTGGGTGCCAATGGGTGGACGAGGGACTTTTGTTCATTATCGGGGGACATCCCAGTCGCCGAGTCATGGCCAGGCGATGAGGGTTTGTGATCAACAGCAAAACTATCAATTTTTCAACCTTTGACCCCTAACCCCGTGGGGGCAACATATCGCCATAGGAATCACCCAGATGCAGACAGGGAGAGCACAGAAATTCAAATTCGTATCGGATTTTCGGGCCCCCTCCGGCCTAGCCGATACAACACTTTCCAGCCTTGCATATTTGGTCTGGCTGGGAACAAAGCTGCTCCAGTGTGAAAGAACGCCACAAGGCCTTCCCGTTCACTTCAGTCAAGGACTAAACGGCAAACCATGCTTCCATGAGAGGGGCCCATCTCGATTGCTATTTGTTCTATGCGCTTCGAGGTTTCGAGGTTCTCTCCAACCGGAACTGGCCCGAGGGGGCAATTGTCGTTAGCTGCCCACGCCGTCTCCACGACGGGGTTCCGCGTATGATTTTTCTCCTTTTTTTCTCCCTTATTCGTTAGTTTCTTCATTATGGTCTCCTCTGCACACTCTTCTCCTTCTGGGATCGCACCAGCGGGAATGCGCCAACTTCGGAATATGACCAAGTTGACGGAGGCACTTAAATGTTAGCTTCCGTCAATGGCATATTCGGCCTTACATCTCTATCTGTTGGTTGTTGCACGACATTGAGTCCTTTTTCATTTCTTTTCCCACTCGTTGCGAGCATGAAGCGAGCATGAAGCGAGCAGCGAGTAGGCTCGTAAATTCTACAGCATAGATATACATATACGTCCAAGTACCCCTATTGTCCCTGCCTAGTGCACTACGTTCGAATGGATGAGACCGTCTGACTACCAGAGGCCCACGAAATCCCTTTCGCACAACTTTCCAGCAATTCAGCCAAAAACGGAGTGGGCCACTTCAAACATTGCATGTTAAGATGCTGAAATTTCTTCAAAATTTGTCAATCGACCTCCTCGCCCCCATTTTTCAATCGTTTAGGGAGACATTTAAACAAACCAAGATCACGGCCCAAATTCCTTCTACTTTTCCTTGACCTATACGTGATCAAGCTTACCCTCCGATTCTGGTCTTGCTCCGGCACTCCGTACCAGCCCTCCCCGCCCACTAAGGCGTGCCACCGCACTCAGCCTATTCTCACCATTCATCACGGCCATGTGCGACTATAAGGAAGTTCATTATTCTTGTGGACACTCTAGAAAATTGGTCCTTTTATGGTGCGTTATATACCAAGATACTCAGATAAGATGCATACCAAGAATAATAGAAAAGTTCGTCCCTTCCCCCCCCTTGGTTTGGTTCTAGGGTTTAGCTTTTTATTCCCCTTGTTGCTTTGCCTTTTTTTTTCCTTCCCTGAAAAAGGACAAGCCTTCCCTTTTATCAATATCCGCCTACACATTTATCGAGCCCGCTAACAGCAGGGGGGAGTATTCATCATCTTAGGGAGCAATCCGAAAACACTTGCAAAAGTACGTGACAAGTTTTCAAGCCGTCCTCAAGCTTCGATTTGTTATTTTTTACCCGCCTCTGCCCCGTGTCTGAATAGACCCTTATTTGTCCCAACCCACTTAAGGGCGTTTCGAAAACGACAAGGCATACCGTGTGGTCATATTGGATCAGAAAGAAAGAAAAAGATCATGCCGAATATCCCTTCTTTATGGATTATTTGAATCCACCCTGCCAGTCCGTCCTAATAGTTGACTCTTTTCTTGTTCGCAGGTGACTGCCCAAATGGAGCAAAGAGCTCTCCATCCACCCCTTCCTCCACCCCCTCATGAGCCATGATGATATGATTACCAGTTTGACATGATAGCTCCGCCGTAGCTGTGAGCTTCCGTTCCTTCTTCTCCTTCCGATTTAGCTCCTTTGCATCCGATCATCCGGGTTCTCACAGACTACCTGGAAGAACCCGAGGGTATTGAATGATGCGTGGCCTGGATCCATAACCTCGAGGAAGGGTGATGCCCATGTTACCCCGTCGGTTCGTTATTTTATCATTATCTCTTCGGTTCGAGGACGAGGGCGGTCGCCAGGACTATTTCTGTGCTATCTATAGATTCTGGGTTTCTCACGCCTTAGACTTGACTGACATGTCGAGGGGGAAAGGAAACTAAAAATACTTGGACCTGCTAGTGAGGTATACCAGGTGCATGGGGTGTGACGTTGCTCCTCTTTCTTTTTCTTTTCCTTCTATCCACCCATTTATCTTTCTTTCTCTTTTTCTGCCCAATCATTTTTTCGGTTTACGTTTAACCTTTTTGTATCTGGTTTTTACGGGTTTCTTTTCTTTTTTCTCTTCCCTTGCCACTTATGTCTTGCATTTTTGTCTTGCTGTGATTGACTTGTTATTTTCTCTGGACTACAAAACAGCTTCGATCCATGACATGGCCCAAAATGGTGATCATTATGAACGTGTACGATGTTATGCAGTCAGTTACTGATGAGGGCTAGTATTTTCTTTTTCCTATTCATTTTGCTTTTTTCTGCATTCCACCCCTTTCATGCACATTTTCTTCCACTAGAAATCTCTTCACACTTCATCTTATCTACTTATTGTTCTTCATCTTTCTCTTCTCCCCCTCTCTACAAGCTCTACCCATCTATGCAAGGATGAGAAACCAGCCTCAAACTCACTTGATTGTCTCTTTTTTGACCTATCTATTCATTGAATATCATTGAATATTCACACCATGCATCTCCCTCCTTCCTTCTACATTTCGACGGATGAGAGGGGAAATTTTTTCCCGTTCTGGTATTCCCCCATTTCCCTAGCCCTTCACCACTGTAATTATACATCCAACGGAGAAAAATGAACGCGAGAGGGAAAGACACATTGCCAACCCCACCTCACCCCCCACCCCTCACCCCTCAACCCCAGAAAGGCCCAGACCCATCAGCCAGACCACCACCGCCACGCGAACCCCCCCCTCCCCCCCGGTCCCGCATATATCTCCTGCATAACTCCGCACATACGCACATACATACATACATACATCCATATTTGGCAACCTTACCTTATCCAGTGCTCCTACTCCACATAGTATGCAGCCTAACATCGGGATCGCGGGAGGGTCGATAATAGGGCGGCCGTCACACTGTGCCAGGTGGCAGGGTTTCCTTCCAAGGTTCCTTTTCCGCCCGCCGGGCCGAGATTTTGAGGATCCCGATTTTCCGCGCTAGGGTCCTCGGGATGGTGGTTTTTTTTCTTTTTTTTGCTTTTTATTTTTATTTTTATTTTTGCTTTTCTTTTCTTTTCTTTTTTTTCGCGGGGTCTGCCCCGGTTTAAACTAACATATCACATTATTGTTAAAGGAGAGGGAAATAAGAGAAAAAAGAAAGAAGAAAAGAAAAGGTGGATTGCATTAACTAGGTGAATGATGCAGCTATTCCCATCAACATGCAATGCATGCATAACTAACTTCCCTAAATAAATAGACAACCATCGGATAAAAACCTTTTGAAAGGCAACCTTGGAAGCTTGATTGAAGTTTTGCTATCCCACATTAGAGGAACTATTAGTACCTAACTAAACTCCAGAGGCAAAACAATAAGTTAACTTAGTTAAGAGACCAACCGGCAGGGTGGTGCGTTACGTTTGTTAGAGAATTGATAGATCATATTTATTCGTCGGCTACGACGACCTCCCTGCTCCGCATGAACGGGGTTTAAAAGCCGCGATGGATGCTAGTAGGTATGCAATGCTGTTGAAGTTCATGAACTAACTGCTGAAATGGATGGATGGAGGGATGGATGGAACTGTTAGCTGTGTGTCGTTTTATATCTACATAAATTGATTAACTGTGGTGGTTTAGTTTTCTCTCACGAGTCATGCATGAATGCATGTATATTGATAGTACTGTCCAGGATGAAGTGAGTGCTTAGCAGGGAGGGAGTATGATGAAGAGCCAGGCTAGGCTGGCTATGTTGCGTGAACACTACAATGGCATTGTTTTTTAATAAAATGTGGATATGGATGGGTTTCCCTTTTTTTCTTTCTTTCTTTTTTCTGGGGTGAGAGGCTGTAAATGGTAGTGTAGTGACAGGGTTTATAAGTGAAAGAGTTAGCTACCAAGTTACATAAGGGGGGATGGGGATGGAATTTCGGTTTTGTATATGGATAGAAATAGTTAGATTGATTTAAATGCTTTTACTAAATATTGATTTTTCATTCGTCTTTATTTTATGTAGACCAATGACATTGAAAAGGTCATATGAATGGATCCCATAGCACATGCGTATTAAGGATAAGTTGGGTAGTTTATACCCAGTCTCTGTCTATATAAAAAGGGGGGGAGTCAAGAGGGGGTGGTAATATGTAGCAGAGTAAACACTCTTTTACGTTACTTTTTATACAAATTTTCTTCCTATCCTACATTATAAATATGCAAGTAGATATTATTTACTTTTTCCTTTCTTTTCTTTTTAATCCCTTTGGATTAGATACTCATACATGCATATGCATGTTCCCAGCATGTGGAGGGGATGGATGCAAGTGACCACATTAGTACATAGCTAGACTCCGTAATCATACCAACAACTAAAGGAACGAAATAAATGAAATTGATATACATCACATCTTTTATTATCACATCATGCTTCGCTCTGGAGGGGGGAATACTACGTAGTCACAGTGTGTGCTGTTGAATCAGGCCCCCCAACCTTGCCCGCCATTATATAGTTACACGCCCCACCCGAGATAATTTCAGATATCATTATTCGTTTCAACTACAATGATCGTGAACCTACGAGGGGATTGTATGTAGATATATATATACATATAATCATCAAAGAGACACGAAACGGGAAGGATTTCTTCTTTGGGCAAGAGGAAAGAGGAAAGTGACAAAGTGGGGAGATAACTAGTCACGCCTGAAACGGGACCGGGCATTTATTAAGAAAAATTAATGGATTAGAGAGGGAGGATTTTATGCTTTCTGAAGATTTCATGGGACTGGATGTATTTATGTATGTATGTAGCTAGGTACCTATAGGGAGAGGGGAGGGGAGGGTATGGAAAGACACATGTAGTAAAGGGGAAGATGAAGCTATTGAGGACAAGATAGAAGTGAAGTAAGAAAAAACACGGTTGTAAAAAAAAAATAGCAGAACTATGATAGGTTCCGAATCATCCAATGGTTAGTTAACACACACACACAGGCACACAAAAAGACAGACAAAGACAAAAAAGGAAAGGGCTTTGAAAAGGATGACAAGAAGGTTAAAACGAAACTCCCGAAAACAACCCGCTCACCCGCTCACCACCTCTGCCTCATTTCGCCGGCGTCTCTCCTGCCCCTGCCCCCGTCCCCGCAGTAGCACCGGTCTTCAACCCAGGGGCAGCCATCAGCGGCTCCGGCAGGATAATCGGCGCCTTACTAATCAGCTCGAGCTTCTCCAGCTTCTCCCCCTTCAGCACCCTCTCCATCTCCTCCTTGGTCAGCGTCTCGTACTCAATCAACGCCTTCGTCAGAATCTCTAGCTCCTTGCGGCGCTCGGTGAGGATGGTGCGGGCGCGTTGGCTGGCCTCGTCGACGAGGCGGCGGACTTCGGCTTCGATTTCCTGTTTTGTTTCGGAGGAGAGGGTGTCGTAGTTTGAGAGGAGGTCGACGGAGCCGAGTTTTTTGCTGTAGCCGTATTGGGTTACCATTGAGAAGGCGGTGTTGGTTGCTTGTTGGAGATCCTGAGATATTTCGTTAGTTATTGTGTTGGATAGGGGTACATTGAAAAAGGAAGAGTAGAGGGAGAACATACAGCTGAGATACCGGAGGTGACATTCTCAGGGCCAAAAACAAGCTCCTCCGCCGCTTTGCCACCCATGGAGACATCGATCTCCGCTAGGAACTCACTATAATTCCGGGACACAACGTCCATCTCTGGAAGGAAGTGGGTGACACCTAACGCCATTCCTCGTGGCACGATGGTAATCTTATACAGTGGGGTCGCAGCAGGGGAGAAATAGGCAACGAGCGCATGACCCGCTTCATGGTAAGCGGTTAGGAGCTTATCTTTGTCGCGCAAGACGCGGCTACGGGCCTCCGCACCCATCATGATCTTGTCCTTGGCCCAGTCAAAGTCCATGGGACCAACCTTGACCTGCTTGTTCTTGCTTGCGCGGATGGCGGCTTGGTTCACAAGGTTTTCGAGATCAGCGCCAGAGAAGCCTGGTGTGCCACGGGCAATGACAGCAGCATCGACGTCAGTGCTAATTTGGACGTTTTTCATGTGGTGGTTCAAGATATCGACACGGCCACGGACATCGGGGAGCCCAACCTCGACCTTGCGGTCAAAGCGGCCGGGACGGGTAAGGGCTTTGTCGAGCAGTTTCGGGTAGTTGGTTGCAGCAAGGATAATCACGCCGGTTGACTGAGAGAATCCGTCGAGTTCGGTCAGAAGTTGGTTCAGGGTTTGTTTTACGTAGGCAGCGTCTCTCTCGTTCCGCTTGGCTCCAATCGCATCCAACTCATCGATGAAAATGATCGCGGGCGCCTTAGTTCTGGCCTGATTGAACAAGTCACGAACACGCTTGGCACCTACGCCAACATAGATCTCATCGAATTCAGAGCCAGACATGTAGAAGAAGGGAACACCAGCTTCTCCAGCAACAGCACGGGCAAGGAGGGTCTTTCCGGTACCAGGAGGGCCGACGAGGAGGACACCCTTTGGCAGTTTGCCACCGAGAGAGGAGAAACGTTCGGGGTTAGTCAGGAACTCGACAAGTTCCTGCAGTTCATCCTTGGCCTCGTCACATCCGTGGACATCGCTGAACCGAACTTTCTGGTGTTGCGGTTGCGCCTCGTTGTTTTGCGAACCGCGGACATTTTTCAATACACCGGTCGTGTCTGCAATGATGTTGATGATGACAAAAGAGACATAAGTGAAGAGCAGAAAACCAAGAATAAACTTGACCCATCGGTAGATCGAGCTTGAACGCGATTCCTCCACCACAACGTAGAGGGGTGTATCCTTGGCTCCAGTACCGTCCTTCTTCGTAGATATTCCAGCCTGTGCTCCATGCTTTTGCGCGGCAACAGCTTGACCAACGGCCTGCAACTGCTCCGTGCTGAAGTTTGGATTGTGCGACTGAAACTGGTTATACGCCGGCTTTGCACTCGCAGATTCCATACCACCACCGCCCACCCGTTCCAGAGCTTTCATATACGTGGTTTCTGTAAAACTGTCACTAGCAAATTTCCCACTCCGGTATCGTTCGATTATAATCGCGGGCATGTTGGCGCGGAGTAGGGCATTGTAGAAGGCATTCTGGGCGCTGACGCTGTGGGGTTTGTCGTTTGCGGTCTTCTCAGTGTAGGCAAGGATATTCTGGTATGGCCCTCCATACATAAATCTCTGTTGCTGGAGCTGCGAAATGCCCTTTAATTTCGGAACACCCCGGGAGCGGTCAAGTTGGAGGATGGAGATAGTAGAATATTGACGGGAGGCACGGGAGTCAGCTCGGCTGTTCGTTGACGATGGTCTAGCGGTCCATATGCTTTTCCGAATAGCTAAGCATGATATGTTAGTTATATGGTCAAAAGAACGGATGTCGAGGTTCGACGTACGAGGGGCGAATATCGAGGACAAAGTCGATTGGGTCTGGGAAGCGTTCGTTTGGAACCCAGCGCGGAGAGCATGGACGGGCACAGAGTTCAAGCACTCAGGAAGGGTCAACCGCGAGTGAGCCTAAATATTATGAGCAATGGTCCCTCTAGAGAACGGAACTGCAACCAAATGACTTACAGCTGAGGATTCCTCTCGACCCCTCCGCATATGTTCAAGGGTCCGGGCTCGGGACGCCTCCGAAGCCGGGCGGTTGGCAGACTTCCACTGACCAGCCAAAGCACTGGCCACGGACGGCCAGAGGTCCGTCGTCACAGCCGCCGCATTCTGAAATCGAAAAGTCAGCAAACAAAGTGCCGGAATTGGCGGAGAAAGTTGCTGGGATTGTATTTCCTACTGGCAAGCAGAGCGGAGCCTGAAAGGCCATCTTGGGGCGGATGATGCGGCCAAACGATAGGAAAATAGGTGAAACGGCCGGATAAGGGAAAGATGGGGTATTAAGTGAGTAGATCCATTCAGAGAGAGAACAGCGTCAGGGTCATATCCAGGACCTCGGACCTAGTCAGGATGTCTGTCGAGATGGCGATGTCAATGGAGCGGCGAATTCTTTGACGGGCGGCATATTGCCACTGTGGTCGCTGAGCCTCGCCGTAGCGCCCGCCGAGGCTTAGTCATGCATGTCGGGTTTGTTTCGGGATTGTTCACTCAAGATGGTCGGCATTGGGGGATATTAGAAGGGAGTGAAGGACTTGCGAATCTTTTCGATCTCTTTCAATCCGTAAATTATTTCTTTTATGCGCTTCTCAACGGTTCAACTGGATACGTTGGGGAGCGTTGAATATCACGTGATATAACTACTTAGTCATGTCGACGCTTTGGCCAGCTGAATGTTCTAGAACAAATCACCGCAATGAGCCGCATCGAAGGACAGATAATATCTCCCACAATTGTCGAGTAGCCATCCTTCACAAGGGCTGGTTTTGGCGGAGGATTGACATATACAGTGTTCCCTCATGGCCATCCGTCAAGCAGCCACTTCTGCTATGTCTGGTGCTGCCCCAACGCTCGACAGTTGACAGTTGATCCATGCCAGCCCAAATCATCACCCTCACAGGGGCACCCCGCCTGAGCACGCTGCGATGGGATGACTCGGAACTGCTGGACGACTGCTGGTTTTGTCGTCTCAGGACCACCTCCCCCAATTTCTCGACAGCAGACTCGGTGAGATGGCGGGTAATCCCGCCGCGAGAGGATGCATACAGTTTCCCCGAGGATGAGGAGGAGGAGGAGGAGGAGGGAAATAACGGGGGCTACGGCGATGCTGACTTTTTTGCCCTGGGCGCGATTGAGAGGTATAGCGGGGTGCAGGCAACGATGGACATGGAATTCTACGACCACTCGTTTGCCGCCCATGAGGGCAATTCTACAGTGTTGAGCGGGATGGAATCGTATTACACCGAGTCGTCCGAATTGGAGACTACTTTGGAGGAAACCAGCATGATAAGCCTTGGTCAGCAGTCGGCGACAGACGATGAGAACAATCAACATGCCCTCCCGCCCGCCATAATGGGCCAACTAAGCGATATAAAAGACATCCCCAACGCCACATATCTCCGCTCCATTGCCCCGCGGATGATCCCTCTCAACCTGATCGTGGCTATTATTACTATCCACCGCCGTAGACGCGTCCGGACGCGCTGGGGCAACGAAATGGATATTGTGGAGGTGGTGGTGGGCGACGAAACCAAGTCCGGGTTCGGGATCACCTGCTGGCTCTCCGTGGACATGAAGGATAAAGAGCCAGACTTGCAATCGCGTGGCGGGGCTCTTCAGCAAGGGCAGTTGAACGAGTCTGTCGGCGGCCTCCGTCCTCGCGATATCGTTCTTTTCCGATCCGTAGCGCTGAACACGTTTCGGGGACAGGTGTATGGGCAGAGCGTGAAGGATAATAGGACCAAGATCGACCTGCTACATCGGACGCCTGTTGATTTGAATGATAGCGAGGGGCTGTTCACGGCGCGGATGTTGGCAGATCAAGCGCACGATGCGCATCCGCAGCTGGTCAAAGTGCGGCGGGTGAGGAATTGGATACTGAATTTTATCAGCCCGCAGACTTATGGGAATGTTGAGCAGCCATCGTCGTTGGTGTTGAATCGACCGGGGCCGCAAGCTGTGCCGTTTCTGCCGCCTGATACGCAGTGATTAGACTCGCAAACAAACCAGCAATTCCCACCCCTGCAGAATGCAGCAATGGCGGACAGGAATAGGATTCCCGTTAATTGCAGCAGACAGCCGGGTGCGTAATAACCAGAGGGGTGATACAGGGTTGATTGGAGGGCGAGCGATATTCTTTAAATAAGCAGCTAGCTAGTATGTTTTAACTTTTGGATAATGAAGCAAGCTTTCCAACCAGAGTTGCAGCGAAGCCAATGAGCGGCGGGCAATTGGGGGGTTTGTGTTCCCATGGGAAATTGGTTGTGGGGGGAGTTGTCTAGAATGGAGAATCACCGCAGAGGACTTGGGACAAACACCCTGAAACTTGGCCCAAACCTCGCCAGTCAGCAGCAGCCGTTTGAACATTCGCAGCAGATCAGCAGCGTCAGATGACTGTCTAATAGAATCGACTAAATAGCTAAATAGGAGAGGAATAGTCGAGGTACCCGGGCGGGCAGTCGAGGGTACGCGGCGTGCCACCCAAAACGCGTGGCGGCCGGGGTCACTCGCCCTCCGGCGCCAAGTACCCACCGGTGCGGCTCAGCCTGCCCCGTCCGGCCCATCCCTGTCCAGCTGGCCTTTTCCGCAAAAGTCAACCTCACCTCACCTCATCTCGTCCCGACGGAGCCCCTGACCGCCTCCTCCACCACCACCTCTACCGCTCTTCTATCCTCCAATTCCCTTCTCTCCGCTTCATCCTCCCTCCGCCCTCTCTCCTGGTCATACCCAGTGCCCGCCCTTACGCTCGTTAACCCGCCCTCCTCTGTGCTGTCTCCCCGCCGCCCGCCAATTCACCCTTCTTGCCGCCTCTATTCTTAATACCCTCCCCCTTCACCTCCCACATCCACCATGAAGGGTAAGCGCACATTCGTCCTCCAGGCACCGCAAAGCGCGATCCCAATGGCTAATTTTACCCCTCGCAGCCCTTATTCTCGTTGGCGGTTTCGGAACCCGTCTGCGACCTCTGGTATGTTCGCCTAGCCCCCAGACGTGCGCCCTCGTTGATTTTGATTTCACTGCTAATGCTCCTGCCAGACTCTTACCCTCCCCAAGCCGCTGGTCGAGTTTGCCAACCGCCCCATGATCCTGCACCAGGTCGAGAGCTTGGCTGCTGCTGGTGTAACGGACATTGTCCTGGCCGTCAACTACAGACCAGATGTCATGGTCACTGCCCTGAAAAAGGTGCGCTGATCCCCCGCCCCCCCGTCTCTCCAGCGATACAACCCACTAACACCCAACGAAAAATGACAGTACGAGGAAATATACAACGTAAAAATCGAATTCTCAGTCGAGTCAGAGCCTCTCGGCACCGCTGGTCCCCTCAAGCTCGCGGAGAAGATCCTTGGGAAAGACGACTCCCCATTCTTCGTTCTCAACTCCGACGTCATCTGCGAATACCCCTTTGCTGAGCTGGCTGCCTTCCACAAGAAACACGGAGACGAGGGCACCATTGTCGTAACAAAGGTCGAGGAACCTTCCAAATACGGTGTGGTGGTACACAAGCCAAACCACCCATCCCGCATCGACCGCTTCGTCGAGAAACCCGTTGAGTTTGTGGGCAACCGCATCAACGCGGGTATCTATATCCTCAACCCCAGCGTGCTGAACCGCATTGAGCTGCGTCCCACCTCCATCGAACAAGAGACGTTCCCCGCCATATGCAAAGACGGCCAGCTGCATTCCTTTGACCTCGAAGGCTTTTGGATGGATGTTGGCCAACCAAAGGATTTCCTGAGCGGAACCTGCCTCTACCTTTCGTCCCTGTCCAAGCGCAACTCGACAAAACTCTCCCCAACCTCAGAACCCTACGTCTATGGAGGAAACGTCATGGTCGACCCCTCAGCCAGGATCGGCAAGAACTGCCGTATTGGACCTAATGTGGTGATTGGACCAAATGTTGTCGTTGGTGATGGCGTGCGGCTGCAACGCTGTGTACTGCTCGAGAACACCAAGGTCAAGGACCATGCATGGGTCAAGTCGACAATCGTTGGCTGGAACAGCTCTGTAGGCAAATGGGCACGTCTGGAGAACGTGACCGTCCTTGGAGATGACGTGACTATCGGAGACGAAGTTTACGTCAATGGTGGCTCCATCCTGCCACACAAGAGCATCAAGCAGAACGTTGACGGTAAGATATATCACTCTTATACCAAGCCTTTAGACCGAATTTTTGACTAACAATGACTCTTCTACAGTTCCTGCTATTATCATGTAAATCCCGTCAACCCATCGCCCTTAATAATCGAACGGGCTCGTTCCACCGTCTTCCTCTTCTCTTCTATTCTACCAAAAATTCCCTTTTCACTTACCTCATTTGATACAACCCCCTTTTTCTTTTATTTAATGCATGGAATTGGAGTCGTTCTGTGCGGGTGGCGCCATCAGCGGGATGGATGAATGAATGTGCTGAGTCGGTCCGGAGGGTTTTGATTTCACACCAAAAAACACAAAAAAGCAATTTCTTGCGGAAACGGGAGATTAAAACGGGCAGGGGGTCATAATTTGGTTGGACCACACATACACGCGCATAGAGTCGGATGAATGGGATGGGAGGTGTTGAATTTGTTTTCGTTGCCTTGTTCATTTTAATATTCCCCTCGATTTACTTCATTCTTTTCTTTTCTTTTCTTCTTGCCCCACCAGACATCTTCTCTCACCTTGATGAGATCTCTTCTTCTTTTTTTTTTGTCACTATCTCCCCCAATTTGGCGAGATTCCTTCTTATACTCCCTTGCTTTTTCCCCGCCACACATCCCCCTCTGCAGATTAGAAGGGTCGATCCTGCTTACTTCCGTTTCTAGTAAATCATTTACCTACCTCCCCCTTCGCTTCGTCTTCGTCTTCGTCTTTTTTTTTCTTTTTGCTTAATCTTGATACTTAATCTTGATCTTGCTCGTTTTTTTTTTTGCTTGGGGTTAGGGAAAGTGCTTTTTGTGCTGTGTTGATAAATATATCTCTTTTTTTTCTTTTTAATTATTATCGTCCGTCCACCCTTTTTGATTCATTTGATCGTTGGCCGAACCACGCAGACAGATATGGTTCTTCTTTTGATCGTGCCTTTTTCCTTAATCAATCAAACGTTAAGACGTAATAAGATGTGAAGGACGGATTGAATAAAAGCAACTTCTTTTCAAAAAAAAAAAAAAAAACCCTAAAATAGAAGTAGCATATCTAGAATACAAGACTGGAAAATCTAAATTATCTATGGATATTATGTATGGCATATCGCTCAAAAAGATGATGTGAAGTTAGGGTCTTTCGGGCAGGGCAGGAAGAAGGGGATTTGGGGGGGGGGGTATTTATTAAGCATATTATATCAGGATTAAAACAAAAGAACAAGCAACCCTCACCCCGACCCGGCCACATCAAGCGGAGGCGCATCATACAGCTGACGAATCAATCAATCAAGCCGCGCCCCTCCCGTTCCCATTCATTCCCTTCCCACCCTCAACCCCACTCGCCGCCTCCTCCCTATCCAACACCCCCTCCCACACCCTCCTCAACCCCTCCATCTCCCTCCAACACCTCCAACCCACCTCCTCAAACCCCTTCCTCTCCTCAACCGTCAAATCCGTCGCCCCCTCCTTCCTCCGCCTCCTCCTATCCCCCTCAAACACCGCGCCCCCAACAACCCCTCCAAACCCCCACCCCTCGACCTCAGTACACACCGCACTCTCCCGCCCCCACACATCGCACGCGCTGCCCCATTTCACCTTCCCACCGCCGTGGCGCGCGTACGCGCCTTCGGCTTCGTCGATGACAGGCTGCGGCGCGAGCGCGAGGAAGACGGCTGAACAGGCGCCCTTGTACGAGGAGACGACGTGCCAGGGGGATCCGAGGAGGCGGGCGATGTAGAAGGCGGCGATCATTAGGTAAGGGAGCGGGAAGATGAGAGGCACGATGGAGGTTGCGCAGACGCCTGGGTGGGAGAGGTAGATGTTTGGTCTGGTGTATTTCTTTGGGGTAGGGGGGGGTTGTGCTGCTTCTTCTTCCTCTTCTACTTCTGATGATGAGGATAGTGATGAAGATGAAGGAGATGGCGACGGGTCAAGAAAGCCATCAACCCACTTCTTCGACCCCGGCAGATCCGCCGTCAACGCCAGCGCATCAGCCAGATACTTCGACGCCTCATACGCATGCCGGCTCCGCACCGTCTGCACATCGCCCACATCAAACACCCCCGGCGTCGCCTCCACGCTGGACGTCCAAACCACCCGTCCGGGCCTCTGCGGCCCGCACGCACTGAGAACCGGCATCAGCGCGTGCGCAAGCATATAGTGGCCAAACACATTGGCGAGGAAGATATGTCCCAGCGCCGGCTCGTCCGGCTGCGTCGTCTGCTTCTTGGCCAACACGCCCGTATCGCTCCGTGTATATCGTGCCGTCCAGGTGATGGCGTTGACGAGCTCGGTGCAGAAGAGGTAGATGGCTTTCGGGTAGTTGAGGCCGGTGAAGCCGGCGATGCCGGCGTTGAGGATTATTGCGTCTAGTTTGGGGAGGGTGGTTAGGAGGCGGCGGCTCAGGGCGCGGACGGAGAGGAGGTTGCTTAGGTCGACGTGTTCCGGGGTGAGAGTGACGCGGGCGCGGGTTGTGTGGTGTTTGGCGGCGGAGGTGGTGAGGTGGGATTGTAGGCGGGAGAGGGTCTGGGCGCTCTTTTTGGCGCTGCGGGTGGTGAAGAGGAGATTGAGGGATTGGGAGGGGGGGTGGGTGGAGAGGAATTCGTCGATTGTTCGGCAGCAGATGGAGAAGCCGATGCCGCTGGGGAATTATTAGCCGTTGGCTGCTTCTTCCTTGCAAAATTTGAATTGAGGGGGCCATACCTGTTTGTACCGGTCACTAGGATGTAGGTCGTGTCCGGTTCCCCGAAATCAGGAGACGTATTGGTGAACCCCATTGCGATTGTGCGCTGTCCCCCTGAATTGACGGACGTTGGATGTTGATGGATGCGGCTCTTACCATTTTCTGGAATTTAAGTTTGGAGACCTCCGAGCCGCGTCACGTGTGTGAGGGATAAAAGTTAAACCACATTAAGGTTGTCACGTGCCATGCTAGCGCCAACCTTAACCCTAATCTCCTGGACAGGAAACTTCAACCTATTTTCATCCCTTGTCAAGGCTGTCATTGAGCTTCAATATTTCGAGGGGGCGGAAAGGCGTCTATCTTCGCTCTTAATAACCCCATATTTTCCTTTTCGTATACGGTAATGTGTTGGTTTAGCATCGAATGACAGTTTCCAGGGCATTTTGGGAAGACTAATAATGATTTCCAGCAGCGCGCGACAACGCATAATATCGCGTAAAAAAACAGCCATTGTGCTCTGGGCCTTTTATATGCCCTTGTTTAAATGAGTGGCCTATCATGTGACTCACTGTGGTGGCACTCAAAGCAAGGAGAAGATCGCAATTCTTTATACGCACCTACAAGCGGACGAGCAGATTATTGCCCAATAATGGCCGCGTCCTGACACTGACCTGTTGGTGAAAGCCCTTTGACTCTACTCTCCAGAGGGAATAATAATGGGGGAGACCCATATAACCATCTTTTTGTTTACCCTCCTCGATGCATCGAGCTGCATTTTCTTGTTTACTTTTTCTGGTGGGGTACCACCCGATTAAAAGGCTTCGAAGGTCCAGTTTCTTTCATACATAAACCATACCCCCCCGGATGAAGCAAGCCACTTTTGGCCGGAAACAGCCTAACTTTATATGGTTCGCTTTTATATACCCATACTTATTTCCAGATCCATTCTCGAGTTCGTTTCTAGCTTTTGAGGCGCCGTCTTTCTTGCAGGCATAATGTATGTCCACGGGACCAGATGTCGGCTGGCGCCTTACTTGCCTACCTGGCTTGTCGCTTGTCGCTTGCTGTTGTTGTTGTCGTCGTCGTCCTTTTGAGTTTTCGTATTTGCTCAACCTGGTCATCACCACGATTCTAATCCCAGCAATCTTCTGGATTATACTTCCCCAAGCGATGTTTTCTGTTTACCCGACATGTTTACGAAGTTTGTTGTTTCTATGGTGATTTAAAACTTTCTGTCTGCGGGATGTAAGTTGAGATATATTTGCATGTTGTCTGTGGTATCCCCAGATGAACTTGCCTTTCATCATGATAGCTGGCGATACTATGGACGGTTAACAATTGTTCTGTATAGTGTCAACGCTGTTAAAGGCGGACTATACTAGATTAACGGTGATATCTACTTGTCTAGTGTAGCTCCGTCGGGCACATTCGTGCCAGCTCCTCCGGGGAAAAGCCATCAAGGTATGGATATCTTATTGCGGTTATTAATAAAGGCAACTGACTTAGTCGACCACTAGGTTTCAGAGTGAATGGAATTGACCCTGCGGTGCTCCTTCACAATACTATACTTCCAAGCCGATAGGACCTGTCTCCTCAAACGATGATGGAAGAAAGAAATGAGGCCCGTCCACCCTCTGGAGGAACTCTGTCTACTTCCAACACGATTCTTGCTCCTGCGACAACAACGAGAGCATTTACTGCAGCTGCATCACCCATGGTCACATCTCATGGGGACAGCATGACGAGCAAATTTCCAGTTCTTGGTTGGAGCCTCGTCATTGGAACCTGTACGTGGCCAACCACGGAGTTCACGGTTACAGGTTCAAATAGTTTTCCAACAATATATCCTCGAGCAGTATGCAGTACGTCTGAGGACAATAAATGTTGCCCCGTTGGCGGCACCGTTAGCACTCCACTTACCTCATGTCCACGAGGTTATGCGACTATAGGGCAGTCCGCATGTTGTCCAGAGTAAGTCTCAAGTCCCCTTATAAAACCCCATCCTCGTGCACTGCTCACAATTTGCCAGAGGCTGGTCAATATACACCACGGCACTCGGAACAGAAACCCCATGCTACCACCCTCTCGAAACTACTGTCAGCTCACAACCTACCACACCCCCTCCAAACAACGGCCCCTGGACCATCCGCAACACCCTATTCGCCACGAAATACGACCTAAACCCCCGTCACCAAACCACCCTCCTAAGTCTAGCAACCCCAACCGCAACCTCAACATCCCAAGCAAGCCCCGAGACCCCCCCACCATCCCACAACATCAGCAAAGGAGCCGTAGCCGGCATCGCCATTGGCTCCGCCGTCGGCTCCGTTCTCCTCCTTATAATCGCTCTCTACCTCATCCGCAGGCGCAATCGTACCCCCCGCCCTTTCCACAGCAACACTAGCCTCATCGACAGCATGATCCGCCCCCCAGCAAAGGACGTACATGAACTAGGTTCAACAGAAGCCCAGCCGGCAGCAATGGCACTCTCAATACCTCCACATCCGCCTCCCCCGCGCCCTCCAACGAGCGCAAGCGAGTCACGGACAATAGGCGACGGCACAATGCAGAGCGTCCCAGTGATGTATGATCCGTACATCTCTCCGGTGGGGAACACGAGAGCCTTCACGCCAACGATCCGCACGCTGGAGCCGCAGGAGCTAGAGGGGAACACGTTTATCAACGAGTATCATCCTGCGTTTAGGAACGAGGCGGGGTCGCGGCAGCAGTGATATGGACTACTTGTGAGGAGGTCTATTTATTTACTTCGGCCCTTCCACCTCTTGAGTGCGGAGGTTGGGGTTCGTTTTTCTAATTAATTATTATTCTTTAATGGGCGGGTGTCTTGCGTTGTACTAAGGGTCATGGTTTGGTTTGGGGGGATATAGATGGGTAGAGGGGTGCGTGTCAGTTTTTTTTTTTTTCGAGGCTTGATGTGGTGCAGTTTTGTATTTTTGCTATATGATTTTTCATTTAGTTGCAGTGGTGGAGTTTTCCGCGTGTATATCAGATATTTAATTCTATAACTTTTCTATCATTTGCTTGTCTAGATCAACCAAATTATTGGCTTGTAATGCCTACATATTGTGGATTAGGCCATCAAATGCTAAATCCTTGATTCTCTCAAGATCTTAAAAACCATATGGACCCCAAAAGTTCAAACCATCTCACCCCCTATCCTACTCTTAATAATATCCCCACCCTACAAAAGCAACAGTTTGCAACTGCACTCTGATATACCCCCATAAAAGCAAGAAAGTAAGCACATGCTTTCTCCGCAATTACATACGTCGTCGCACGAGTATCCGGCCCAGCGTCCAACGGCATAATCGACTCATCCGCTACTGACGACCGCGTCACTCGATACACTAGGAAATCGGGACCTACCACACCACACCCTCTTCACCCCCCGGCATCATCGCAGACATACAGCAAGTATGCGCAACACTGGCCATCATCCACCGGTTCGTCGACTCCTTTAGCCCCTCATCACTCGTATCATCTTAATCCCGAGAATGTTTCTAGGAGGAAGTCTTCGGGCCTTTGCTTTTAGGTTTTCTTGAATGATATTTTTACGGCCTCCGTCGAGGAGTGCGAGGGGGATGAATGTGTTGGTGCTTCCTACACCAAGGATAAGGGGGCCTAGATTTTATTATTAGATTGCTTGTACGTGGTCAATATTTTGCGGAGAAAAGCTGACAGACCTCTTCTATGCTCATCCTACTCATTTTGAGTCCACTCCGCAAAGGTTTCGTTTTCGGCCAACGGGCTGGGATTGGGGAAGAGGTCCGAGGTATCTATGGATCGTTAGAGGTATAACAAAAGTATATAGCTCCGCGGTGTAAATTTTTATATTTATATGAGACTGCGCTTGTGGCATGGTGCTGCAAGTTTGATCTGACCCCCTGGGAAATCAATGACCACAGCTATTCCGGCTTCCTCAAGGAGTTCACAAGGACCAATACCGCTCTGCTGCAAAACCTGCAGTGAACGAAGCTACCCAGCTGGAAGAGTTATCTCCTTTTTTGCGTTTACGGTGATATTTTCTGGCCCAGCTTCGGTATGCCTCTCTTGAATTCGCACGCCAGTTGCGTGCTTCTCTTTAAAAAGAACAATGTCATCCACCCTGTAACCAGTCAATAGCTCGAGATTTGGCTGAGAGGGTATTGGGGCATAGTATGCAGTCCTGGCGTAGGATCGGGCTGGGTCGAATGCGTCTCTTCCAGCACCTTCATAGGAAGCTTTAACCCCGATATCAAGCAACGATTGGAATTGCATTTCTCCCGACTGCCAGTAAAGAATATAAACGACAGGAAGAGCTGGACTCACTTGTTCCAGGATACTGCTATGGTGGGATACTTTTCCATATCATACATGATGTTTGTTCCATTCTTCTGCCAATTTTGGATCTGGGGGATGGAAAGGTACGCTCTAACAAGGTTTGTTTAGCTCTCGACTTTCCCTACTTATTATGAGTGACCGTACTCGAGGGACACGCCGTTAATACCTTCTTGAAGTATGGAAGCAGACCATCCCATTCCCATCCTGAATTGGAAATTTTATATAGTCCTCAGCTGGTCCGCGATCAAAAGGACTCCACTCATGACGAAACCGCTACCTATAACGGCAGCATGATACACAGAGAAAATTTTCCCATCGGCTGCTTCCTGTGGCACGGAGGTGAGATTATATGGATCCTGGGGCGGGCACAGCCGCCTGAATGGCGAATGACGATCCGGATCATTGTCAAGATATCCATATTCCACAACCAAGACGGTATCTAACATTCAGGCGTCAGAAAGTAAGACAATCTCATCCGACATAGCAAGTCACAATTGCTATGTACTTGATTTGCCTTCAGTCAGTCTATTTGCGATAACGAGACCGCCTTGTCCTCCACCAACGGTGGCATGGTTGTATGCCTTTTTGGAATCCACAGCTTCTATCCGTCTTTCTTGAAGATTGTTGAACAAGTTTGGGTAGCCAAAGGATACCTGTGAATGCAACAATGCCATGGCAATTGCCACAGCTGCCTGGCTCAAGGCCATTGTAGCTGTCAAAATATCGTGGATTGTACACAGTTTTAGTTAACAAGAGGAGATCCTCTCGTTTATAACACCTATCCCATCATGTTGTATCTGTACTAAAGTCAATAGCAGCATTTTCCGTCCCTTCGTAGACACCATGAGGTTTCAACGATAAACAATTAAGAAGGTCATTGAAGAGCCGATGGCGAACTTTACGCCGGGTCGAACGGTCTGGCTTGGAATTTGAAAGGTATACCTCCATGGATCCCTTGAAAAAAGATCCTAGCACCGGGACCGCGTCGCGCAATACTAGCCGTACCCTGCCCGAGGTCGTTCGCTAGGAAGTGTTCCGGGAGGCCCTTAATGTCAAGGATCCCTTGCATTTCAGGCTAAAACAAACTGCTTGCGGGATCCGGGATTAAGTTAGCCCATTTTGGTGTGGGTTCATAAGTGACAACGGAGAGGAGAGTCTGCGCTGGCCAGGTACAGTTTCCTGGAGTGTGAACAGTTCCTCAGGAAACTCGAAACCAGGACATTTGAGCCCAGTCAATTGATGTTTTCATTTCTTGTTTCCAAGTCGATATTTACATCTATCCTCAAATTCGATTAATACCAAGGCCGGTTAATGGATACCGCCGCCTACCTGGTGCCTGCCGTCCTAATTCCGCATGCCTGAAAAGCAGTAGTTCTTCCACCAAAGATCGTGAGAAGCGGAGCCATGATCTGGTTTATGATCCCCGCCCTTTGCAAAATACTGCTTATCTGGGGTCGGAGATCCCCCAGAGCTAACAAACGAGAATCTTGCCCTCCCATTGCTAGCATGGTGCTATTTTCGACCATCGTGACGACGTTCCAACCTCGCGGAGTTCAAAGTACTCTATTAGACATCGGGTTCCAGACTGTATCAAACTGGTCCTACGACGGTACGCTGTGTACGTACGTACGGGCGGGACAAGGATTCTGTTCAATGGGGTTATGAATGGAAGTTCTTGGGGTGCTTTGTTCAGTGTTTGCGATGTCCCCGCGCGCTCACATTACCAGGAGGAGCCAGCAGAACCAAAGCACATGAAAGCGTGCAGAGAGGCCCCAAGTAGTATCCAGTGTCGTGAAACTGTTATCCATAAGGGGGATAAAGTCAGTTGCTGCAATTCCTGCTGAAGAGCTTATTCGCGAGCTTGTTTCACCGTGGTCAAGCTTGAGTATTTTAGCAAGCTGAATCTTGAGCCGCGCAATAAGACCGCTGGGGCGATATTCAGATGAGAAATGATTCCCCGAATCGCAGAGAACCAGCTTGTGGCCGTCAGCTTTGGTGTTTTCGAGAGATGTAATCGCACATCCACAAAGATGAGGGCGGTGGAGGTCGAAGCTCCAGTGTGTGCCTCACCTCACGCAAGTAGAACAAATGGAAATAGCAAGGGTGGATATTGGAGAATATCCTGTTCTCTCCAAATGTGCCTTGAGACAACATTGTATCCGAGCCGCGTGAGTCGGGATGATGATATCGGGCCAGTTTGGTGCGAGTTAGGGCTAATTCCCTATCTAGTTAGCCTCCGGATATTCAGGGACCCCTATCTAAGCCCCTGAACCACCACCAACCCTCCAGCATTTGGAGAGCCACCGACAAACGCAGCGAGCCAGTTAGCGACGAAGCATACACATTCTGTTTCGTTCTTTCATGGTGTCCTTTGTCCATCCGAAGTGCCCGAAGGAAGCAAGTAGCGGCATACGACACGAAGGAGCAAAATAAACTTGAAACATTGCTTGATGCCTGGCCCCCGTTATTGAGATTTGCAATTCCGCCGCAATATTCCATTCTTTTTTGCGTCAAATCCCTCTTCAGCTGCATTTATATAGTCCCTTGTGCATGCAGCATCCGGCAAAAATTAATTTCCAGATTACGCTGCTCGGTTCTACACACTCCGGTGCCCGATGTTCTACCCTGATCAATGGCCTGTTACCCTCTCCACATCTGTCTCTGCGCGGCGATCTCCAATGCTACTCGCCTGTTTATCATACCCCTGTTTGTTCTTATATTGCCCACCAATCCCAGTCCCAACATCTGGTTTTGACGAGACTTCGCTTGGAGTCAAATTTTCTTTCCCTGTTCTACTTACAGAATCCCTCCTTTCTAATTCACCAACAGCAAATCTGGCCTGATAGATGTTCCGTTTGACCAAGGGGCTACTACCGCAAGCTTCGGGCAAACATCTGCTTTGGGGTAACACGTTCCATTTGATTGTATGAATTTCCATATACCGTGAACGCAGATAATCGTCAAAGGATAAGCAACATCTAATGTTAGACTTGAAACCACCATCTCGAAGAGAAAACACAGTTCACTCAGGACATCGGCCCAACACTCAACAAGGTGGATCCGAAACCATGGCCGAGTCCGATAGCGTCCCCGAAACTCTCCAATTCGACCGTTTCCAATCGCTCAGCTGATGCTGTCCCGGTTTCACTATAACTCTAAAGATGATTGCCTTCAGTCCTAGGACTTTCAGTTGACAGTCGGACCGCTTATATTACTCTCTAATGCAGCTACTATATATGCAACAACATACCTAAGAGGTTACTGCAGGAATGAACAGCAATACGACCTCGCAGGGTCGAAAACCTTGTCTTCGATCAGTTCTAGACTGCAGATCATTTTACAAGACAGCATTAACCAAGACCCGGCATTTTCGCGCAGCCTTGCAGGTGGCTGGCTGCATGATATACATCGCTTACTGTTAATAGGAATCCATTCCAGAAACTATCACGCGGCACGCACTCAAGGAACATGTGCATCGGCTTCAATTCCATGAACAGTAGATGCATAATGCGAGCTTCTTACCACGGAAGTAATGAATCCGGATTATACCGGGCGTAAGTACTCCACAAACAGCAGGATTATCAGAGCAAGGAGATTATTAACCCGTTTTATAGACCGCGATCACACATAAACCCTCGTTATTTTGCATTAAAGTTGGATCATCCCTAGCGATCTGGCCCGAGCTCATCTAGGATTCTGGTTTCAAACATAATCTTCAAGGAGCTATATCAGGACCACATATTTCTTCCGTGGAGAGGCATGCGAATTTGGGCAATATTTGTCCGCGCTATTGTCATGTCACATACCTAAGACGGCCAAACCATCCCGAGGTTTCCTTGCGAATTGGCCATGTGATAAGAGTTTTGAATATCCTTACCCTGCCGCCGCCCCTGCTAACCAACCTTCTCTTAATTATTATTTCAGGGGAAGTCTTATTTGAATTCTGCACACCAATATGCAAGCTTCAAATGAGTCCTTTGACGCTTTTCCCAACTTTATCATTCTGCCCGTTGGTATATGCAGATCAAATTTGAGGAATCTAACCCTAGGGCTTGATCTTAGGCGATATAATTATATCCTGCAAGATTCGGGTATGTAAAACCTAACTCTACCATCAACCGCTATGAGTTAGAGTACAGTAGGTTGAATCGGGACAAAGAATGTTGATCCCGGATGCCTCTTCGCATCCTCCCTTGACCATAGCCAACATTCTATTTGGTTTACCCTAGCATGACAAGGAATAACTACGAGTATTTCTGCAACGACAGTATTTCCTGGTATCATGTGTTTTTACTTACCTCCATAGCCTGGCGATCCCCCCTCGCCTAGGCCTTTCTCCTATTTATATCGTCGGATCCCAGCGGCATAAAATATGCCATATCTCTTGCACTAAATGGCCACACCCCGAAAACAGATCACGTAAGGCTCTATGCCTGAGTTAATCTGAGATATCCTCCCACACTCAGCTTCGATAGATCCTCAGCTCTACAACTAGCTCTAGAGCTTTTATACACAACTACCTATGAAAGGGCAACGGATAGGCATATCAGGAAACCCAGTACAACATCGCAGAGTAACAGTCCCTCCCTATTCTTCCGTCTTCTTCAATCTATAAGAATTCAAACGAAAGGCTTCCCTTTTTGAGATCCCCAGGAGGCTAGCATAGTAAGAACATCTGCTCCGCAGTGAACCCCCACGTCCATGGATGCATCCCATTCCTACGCGACAGGGCTTTATATATACTTACGGGGTTCATTTCAACTACAAATCCTACAAAGTACACACACACATGCATGCCCAACAAGGCAACCTGGAAAGTGGTTTGATCTTGTACATGTAACACATGGTGGTAACTGCTCCCATACATGCAGCATACTTTTTGTTTATCCTCAATCTTGATTCTTAACAAATCAGTTTGGGAAATCTGTCTCTCCCTATACAATTACCACATACTACATATAAACCATCAACAAAAACAGTTCCTTTTCAGTACCTTACTACAGAGTAAACTAACCCGGCCTGCGCGTAATATTTTCGGATAAAAGGGAAAGAGAGAACTCTTATTTACCTCGGTCGACCGGCATCCTCCGTGCATATATACCTACATAGCCCAGCGAACCCACCCGCAAGGGGGAATCATATAAACCCGCGCGAAACTTTATTTTTGTCTCCGCGCTCAAGGTGGATCTGTAAAATCAAAAGTCGATTAAACCCACTACCCCTTATTAGGTAACTCTAGATATATTATGCTGTTCCATATACACACTCGCCTGGGCGGAATACTACCTCCATACTTACTAAGTTATCCAATTGCATACCTTAACTGCAGCGGATTCGGAATTCGCAGCTGCAGCATTTAGTATCCTGGATATAATCCCAGCCACTCCAACAGGGGATGGATGTAGCGGCAAGAAGAGAGCGAGGGGAGGAAGGAAGGGCATAGATTTCAGTGCCTGTTAGTCTCATTTTGAAGTATACGATTGAAAGATGTCTCATAAAAGCCCTATAATCATCATCGTCTGACCTGCTATATATGCAGACGGAGGACAATGGGGACATTTAGTCTACCATCGCAATGGACTGGTGGCAATGCATATACGGGACACGGGCGGGGGGGATTATGATATGTGTAGTGTCGTATCGATGTGGAGCAGGTTATGGATATCTCGGTTGCATGCGAGATATATGAGAGTCGAGGCTGTGATGGGGATGGTAAGAACATAATGCAAGGGGTGGGCGAAACTCGGTGTTTCTGTTAGTCATATGCAAGTGTGAGACCCTGCAGGATGTATGTAGATGCATGCATAATGTATGGACACGTCTGACTATGACCAGGGCATGTATTCCTGCCGAGCAATGGCATGATCGATGGCTATGGCAACGAGAGTACGGGGTTGCCCAATTGGGTAACATTGAACGTTTAAGGTCGATTTTGCCCTGATTGTGTAAAAGCTCCATGAAAACCTAAAAAGAAGGTCCATGAACGTTCGAGAACCTGACTCTAAAAGCCTTATCGGTGATATCCGCTTAGACATTGAGATAGAGAAGTTATGGATGGGCTTTTGTCCCTGGGGCACTAACGCAAGTAGGCAATCGATGAATCTTGCAGGTGGCGCGATATATGCTCGTCGAAGAGCACGATGCGATTTCAGTTTTTCCTGGCAAACAGGTGTTCGTTATTACCCCTCTATGAGGACATATTAGCAAGCCACAAGGGCAAAATGACCCTGGCTGCCAAGAGGATGTTCTGTTGTGTCAGACAGGCCAGGCAGGCGAAGACGATGCTGGGAATGTTACTACTGTAACACTAATTGATGACACCCGACGTAAGACCGAAGGTGAGGAAATGGTAAAAGGAGCGATTGATTGATCGACTGTCAATGGAGAATTTCGAGGTAAGGGTAAACGAAGGGGATAACTGAGAGGTGGTCTCGTCGATATTGAAAGGAAGGAATATATTAAAATAATCAAATCTGCAAGCGTGAGACAAGAGAGCATCAGCATCTTATCGTGCATTTCGAGATGGGTTTCCCTTTCACATCTCCTCAACCCTGTTTCAAAATGCTTGGGGCCAAGTGTCATGTCAAGGTTTGTTTGCGAATTCAGGCAAATTGTGTGCGTCAGCCCTGGCGATTTCGATAGACGGAGAATTCGGGATCTTCGTCTTCCAAAGCCCCTGGTTATTTATTTATTGCTATCCTCGAGCCATTGTTGAGCCCGGCCAATGTAACCGGAAAAGGCACGGGATAAGACAAGCCAGGTCTTCAGCGTCCAGAGAACTCTGAGTCTCTCGAGATATGAGAGAGGGGGGTTGAATCAGGGTCCATTCTGCCGGACAGGGAGGCTGACACTGTGGGAGGAAGTGGGCTGCATTGCAGAAACAGTCCTTGACGAGGGGAGTCTCAGAAAGGACCCTGGATATGCGTCTATAACAAGTGGTTGTTGTGTCAAGTTCAAGGCGGGTGAGACCGAGGTTCGGCTTGTCCTTCCGGCGACCCGTTAAGAAGGCCCCATAGGCTCCACTCCCTAATTAGGCTCCTTCGAGGCTCCGCTTCAGCGCCTGTTGTTAAGCGCGCTTTAACTGGAAACTTCAACTGGCCACCGCTAGCGTTGAGGGGTGAGTGAAGCAACTGGGAACTTGGGAGTAAAATGCTCCAACTTCAACTCTGAATTCCAATCACCGTTATGGCAGCTTAGACATGTCCATTCAGTTAGCAGTGCCGAAACCACACAGATTATTACCGGAAAAATACTCCGACTTGATTCTTATCCTCTTTGGCTCTAGGATATGCCTAACGCTTGGTTACAAGTTACTATTCATGGTGGAGAATATCCAATCGTTGATTTCTTGCCGAGCCACAAGCGCAGACGACAGGGCATGCTTGGCCAGGACGGTGAGACAAATTAATTACCCTAGAAAGGTCTGGAGCTCCAGCTTCTGGTCTTGACGACAGCCTCACCATACGGATAAAATTACTAGGGGGTGTTTTAACTATGATTTGCTCTGAGGAGATGCTACAGGTTACAGTTCAACTGACCATCAGAATTGGTCAGTTGATCACACTAGGCAAGGTCAGTCAACTGATCATTTTTAGTGTAAATTAAATGATCAGCTCATCTTTTTTTTTCTCACCTTCAAACATTTCATAACTCAGAAAAATTTCAACTAAAATGGAGAACCCTAATAGAGCTATTTCTATAGATATAGTAAATCAGCTAGAGTTTGATGTTAAGTAGCAAGCTCTACACAATGATCATGCATAGCATGTTGAAGAAAATGAGATATAAATTACTAATTATTCATTAATGATTAACTGATTACTAACTAGTCAGCCTGCATATGATTCAGTCATCCTATTGAATATAATCACCACCACTACTCTAGAAATCTAGCATATTCAATATATAAATTATATCTCTGAATATCCAGAGATATCAGAGAATGAATATATATATATTATTCATATTAACTCTCTTAATTCTGAGGATATTCAGAAGCTATAGAATATAATAAGTAATACTAGTATCTTACTGGTAATTTACTAGTAGCCCACTAGTTATATACTGATTATTATAGATGTAATATGGAAAAGTGTGCATTCATCCAGGAAAAGAATCATATTCCTTATATCTTTAAATAAATGTTAAGTGATATTAATATTATTACACTGAAATTCAGATCTATAAATATTTTACCCTAGATCTTTAAAACTTCTATCATACTGAAATTGATGAGAGTATATGGAGAGCCTTATTAGAGCTTCAGCAAATAGTATGATCAGACAGAGTAGAGCTATTAATTCAGTCTGCTATCAGATAGGTTATTATTACTCTATAATTAATAGATTACTAATTAATGACTAGTAAATATTATGATATAAAATGATAGTTTAACCTATCATAGAGTAATTATTATACATGTAATGATGAGGCACAGCTATCATGTAAATCTAACTGATAATTATCCTTAAGATCAGTAAGTAATACACTAAGTAGCAGTTCACTAGTGGCCCATTAGTAGGCTACCAGTGCTTCACTAGTCAGAAATTAATTACTTTTAGGATGTTGCTGATATTTACCATCTCTACATTTACTATATTAATTATACACTAAAAGATATTAAGTATTTCTACACTATTTCCTTAGTAATATTACAAGTAGATCCAAGCTATCTAAGAAAGCTTATTTAGAATGAGTTGGATATTGAAGCTGAGTACTGTAGCATTTTCTTCCTAAAAAGTAATTAATAGAATTATTATAGTAAGTTTCCACTAGTGGCTTACTAGTGGCTAACTAGTAACTAACCAGTAGATATAGTTATTAATCACCTTCAAGAATAGGGTAAATTAATACATTAAGAATGTGATATTTAATATGACTTTTTTATTATAATTAGGATAACTTGAGATCAAAATGTTGTGTAGAATAAGGTTATATTCACTATGTTCCTAGGCTATCTATGGCTATTTATACCACAGGGTCTGACTAAGCTATGTAGGTGACTAAGCACCATGGATATTCCATGGCATGAAGCATGCATGTGTAATAAGTAGCCCCTTTCAGAAAGACATGCAATGCCCTCATTGTGATAGTTACATGCAGGATTGTAGAGTCAACAAATAAAATATGAGATCTTATAATGCATAATATAATAGTAAATAATATGCTAAGTGAAAAAGAAAACCTTACTCCCTATCCCCACAGTGGTCTCCACACTCCATAGCTAAGTCATTATAGAGTATGAAGACTTAGGGGTGTTCATAGTATCAGCTTTCATTGCTACTCCTCCTTTATAGTAAATCCTCTCAGGTTCTCCTCAAGGCAGTCTTCATTTATACAGCACATCTTGTAGTAGGGTGTTCTGTGTCCCTTAGTAACTGCAAGGATCTTCTTTGCTTTCTTTTCTTTAATACTAAGCAGTTTGATGAGCTATTATATGATATGAGTGTAGGTGAGTGTGGCATCTTTCTAGAGAACTGTGTTAAGAGCCTTGAGGCTGATGAATAGAGTTAGTACAGACTTAATTGAGTAATTATGGGTATATCTGGTGAGTCCATTAATAGCCATATATAATTCTTCATTGAATAGACCTCATATATTGCCATATTACATCCCTATGTCAGATTATTTGTTCAGTATTGCCATGGCATCTGCAGGTCTGGTGTTGCACAGATACATTAGTTATAATGCTACCTTAAAGTTATCTGATATATCTAGGAGTTTTTCTGGTGTCATTACCAGTTCCTGCAGCTACTCAATCTTCTATCTAATTTACTGTGTTATCATCTTTTTAATCATATGAAATAGCACTTCTTTCTCATTTCAGCAATCTATCAGAGTGTTTGCATCATCATTGCTGATTTTACACAGCCAAGCTATGTGTCATACTACTTGTGTGCAATCTTTATCAGCCTTGGGACTCTCTGGCAAAACCTTCTCTCACTGAGCTGCAGTTTCTCCTGCTGCTTCTTGATAGTTAATGAGGTTTTTTATCACTTTCTATCTGATATTAATATCTATAGACACAATGTGATTATATGAAACACTCAGATCAATCCATCACTGAATAAGGTCTACAGCTTTTTCAAGCTGTATATTACTCAATATGATAATTACCTTAATTGCTTGTTTGACTTCAAGAGGGTATATCCACAGAATCTCCTATGTGGGGGGAGGGCTGAGTAGAACTCCTTGAATTTCATTACTAAGCTTCTTCTAGTTAGACTGTTAATTCTGAGACTTAAAGATATCATCAGTATCAATATTATTAAGTTTCTGTAGGGCCCTTCACAGTTACCCATCTACCATACTAAATATATTATGAAATATAGTGTCAAATGCATGTAGTGTTTCAGTCATGGTCTCTACCTCATGTTGCTTCAGCTACCATAATTTCATGATGTATTTAATAGTATCTTCATGAATGTGCACATCTTTATTGGTAGCATCAGAGGTCCCAGTCATATAGGTATCCTCTATGAGGTTATTAAGTTACTTTCCCTATTATTTCATAATGTCTTTAGCTATACAGTGCAGTTCCTAGTTGCTTACAGCAGTCATCTCATCATATGAAGTGCTCATGAATTTCCAGTCATCTACCACATTGCACACTAGCCATACTTTCATATTACATAGAGTTATAACACATCAGACTACTTCCTTACTTTCCTTGGTAATATATAGCATGAGAGCCTCCATGACAACTATTAGAGTCTTCATGGCAGTTTTATAGCTCTTCAGTTGTGAGGATGAAGTTTCATTACAAGCCTGGCAGTCATTTAAGAGGGTGCTAGTGCTAGTAGAGTTATTATCACTAACATATTCTTCATTACTAGTATTCTCTGGTATATTTGCCAGTTTATCAGTCATAATCTAATTATTATTTCATAGGTATTTAAGGACCTCAGCCTCTATATGATTAAGTCTCTGAGTTAGGATGTACATTGTAGAAGAGCATCTGATGTAGAAGAATTAAGTTTGCTTAATTTACTTCTAGTAGTTTTAGTAGTAGAGGTTATTTACAGTGTTTATAACATCTTACTCAGTTATACCTGATAGGAAGATCACAGTGTTCTAATGTTCTCATTCATTTAGTAGAATATTGATTTTCTAGTTTCACACTATAACTCTTCAATTCTATAGGTATACATATTACTTCTTATTTACAATATGCTTATCTGTCTTGTATCTACTTTGAATGTTCAGTGTAACTTGCTGGCATACTTTTCTGATTGTATATGCATTATTATATCTAATCTTACTCTCACTAAGGTGTTTTCTAAGGGAATTACACACTTTATAATCTGAATTGTGAGAGGTATTTCAGAGGAAGATGGGTTTATTTGTGTTGTTGATTATTTTCATGTCATTAGTTTTATTATCCTTATTTTATTTACCTTTAGTCCTATTAATTGTTATTTCAATCTTGATCTTCAGGTGTTTCACTCAAGGCTCTGACAGAAATTCTTTTGACTCAGGGCCTTGAAAGTTCCAGCCCTTTCCTGAATCCACATGTATCTTTAGGATCAAAAATTATAAGGAATTCCCAGTAATGAAGGGTGCTAGAGTCATGTTTTCTTTCTCAGCCTGTCTTACTTTGTGGTCTTTCAGTTGGGGAACTAGTCTGTTGTTATAAAGTATTTAACTGTGTCTCTAGTCTTCTAGGCTAGTGATGATGGTTTGCAGAGTCAGGACTGACATTATATTAATAACTATAATGGGAAATCTGTGATATTTCATATTCATGATAAGTATATTTATTTCCCAGTCTGGATAATCTAAAGCCTTAAGTGTCTATTTTACTTGTTTCTCATCTGCCTCCTCATTTATCATTCTTTATTTCCCCTTTATGTTGCCAGCTCTACCTGCAGAGGAGCTATCACTAATGTTGAGGTCTGCAAGATTTATTGTACTGACTGAAGAGTTAATGGTTGCCTGGAGTATTTAGCATCTCTTTCTAGAGGTTTTTACTGGCATAAAGGGTGCACTAGTAGGTTCATGTTGCTTTATAATTTTGAATGTGAAGGTATTTTTGTCTTTAGCCTTCTTAGCTTCATCTTTACTGTTGTCTTTGTTGCTGTGGGGCACCATGGTGACTTTGCATCTTATGGTATGAAGATAGGTGTGCAAGTGTGAGTAAGTAGAAGTAGGGAGGGGTGGTTTTAGGTAGATTATATGTGTGTGGGATTGATGAAGTGTTATCAGTGAACTTATCATAATAATAGTTATGAATATCTGCAGATTTTAAAGGCTGAGTTTCTTAATGCCATGAGAAGTCCCTATATTCAGTGAATGTTTATTTTATATCTCATTACAGAAACAGTATTTATCATAGAAAGTTTATAGCTTTCAGTAAATTCCTCAGCAAGATCATTACATGCAGTAAATACAATCAAGATGATGGAAGTGTGCAGCAAACATATCAGCAAACAGTGAGATGTAGAATAATAATGGGGAAATACATATTAGAGTTTAGGCAGACTGGTGGGATAATGCTATTATAGATGTGAATGTGTGAGTACATGAGAGTGCTATCTATACAAGCTGATGCAATAATGAGGTAATAGAGATTCCATAAAATAAAGAACTTAATCAGACAACAAAGATATCAATATCATGCAGGAGTATGAAATCTCTATGGCTAGTAATTATATATTTTCTTTCTAATTTATATTTTGTGAATGTCAAAGCACTTTTAGGGTTCTTTTAGGTTTTTTAGAAGGCTAGGCTATTACTTTTATAGGGCAGCCTTGTTGTGATCTTATCAGCAACATAGATTCTTCCCAGTTATGCTCATATTATTGTATAAGCTCCTTCATCTCTTAGAGGGTATGCTCTGAGTATCATCTATTTTCTTCTGGGCTGTAACCCTTCCACCTTATAAGATATTTAACCTTGTTGCTGCATTTGAGAGTCTTTATTTGTTTTGTCATTATTTTTTCTATCTCATATAATTTCTATTTGTCTGAATCTCCTTCCATCATAATAAAGTCTGATGCTAGTAGAGTGTGCCTAAAGGGATCTTCCTCTCATGGGGCAGATTCCAGATGGGCAATGAAAATCACAGAGTGTATGCAGAAGTATACTGAGAGGTTCAGAAGGTAGGCAAGGCTGCCAACTTAATAGTGAATTGTAAAGGGGCCTGCATATTAAGGGGCAAACTTGCTATAAGCCTGGAGCAGTGATGTATTATATTCTTTACCAATTTGAAGGAGTACCTTGTCACCTGTGGCAAAAAACCTTGAAGTATGCTTCTTGTCATAGTACTTCTTTATAAATACTACTGCTGTGTGGAGTGCCTCATTCATGTCAAGACAGCTAGAGAAATCCTGGGAACTTTAATCTTGGAATGCCTGTGCTAGCTGGAGTGGCATTTTAAGCTTCTGGCCATACATATATTAGTGAGGGGATATCCCTATCACTGACACCATGGCATTATTAAAGAGTACTTGAAGTAAGAGAGCTAAGTCCTCCCATTACTATAGATCTTCCAGGGCTGTAATTATATGTTAGAGGGCAATCTCATACATTTGATTTGTAATCTCTAATTAATCATCTGCTTGGGGGTGATAAGCTATGGTGTAGAGGAGATTTACCCCTAGAAACTTAAAGATTGTTGCCCAGAAATTACTGAGAAACTTCTTATCTCTATCTGAGATGATGCAAGATGATGTGCCCCAGTCACCCATCATTAATTACTTAATAAATAGCTTGATCTAGAATTCTGCATCCTAATTCTAATGTCCTGGAATGAAGGCTGTTCTCTTATTTGCCTTGCAAGTAATAATCATGCCAGCATTAAATTGTCCCTTGAGGAGACCAAGAACAATGTTAATTGTAACTGTATGGAACAGGGATGATTCCATGATAATTAACTGTAATGTACTATATGGCTTGTGACATCAAGTAGCATTTTATAGGCAGCTAGGGCAGTAATAAATATATTCCTTGATGAGGTGAGTTTTCTTATAGATTGATAGGCTGTCCAGCTTCTCTATAGTTCATTGCAGTTTAAAGTGTGCATCTGAGTGTGCAATCTTGATGACATTGCCAATAAGAGGCCAGGAAATGCAGAGCTGTGTGATGTCCCTGTGGTTATAATATAGTAGGTTGTTGTTAGAATTGATATGATATGATAACTTAGTTTAGTTCTCTACTGGTAGTACATTATTTGCCTTTATAATGTTCAAGATTGTGGCCAGCCTCAAGTCTTACTAGTAGGCATCTAGAAGTCTTTATTAGAACTATAGAGACATCATAACTACTGTAGCCATATAATTCATTAGTAATGTATTTGTGGTCTCAGCAGCCAGGTCTTTCAGGGGCTCATTCTGGTCTGTAGGCACATCTGACTGCAATTGAGATAGAGCATCTAGGACAATGTGTGTGTGGCCAGGTTTATGAAATATCTGGAGGTTGAATCACTATATGTATTAGGCAGCTTGAATGAGCCTTAAGTTAAGCTTGTCTGTGGAAGAGGTGGTCAGTGATATCTATCTAGTGATTTATAGTGTGGCCAAATAGTTAGTATATATGACCACTGGAAGTTCTATGACCTTAACCATATGTTGCACTTTCTTGAGTGCCTAGACTAGACATATGACCTTCAGTTCAGTTAGCTAGTATCTAGTTTCTACTGATGTGAGGATCTTAGAGAGAAACATAATGAGCTCTACTATAATTGATAGAGGTAGAATCTCAAAGTCTGGGGTTTTTCCATACTATATCTTCTTAAGTAGCATCTATTCTGATTTTACATGGAATATCATCACCTCAAAGCCTCTCTATTTAGAAGCATCAACATTGAAGAAGAGGTATTACATGCTATTATGATGTACTAGAAATAGACCCTTGGCAAAAACTACTTATATGTTATTAAATGCCTTCTCTTCTTTTTCTGTAGGCTTTCCAAGGGATGTTTAGGCAGAGAATTGGGTTCACAGTCTTCTTTTCACTAGCACATCCTTGAGGAGCATTGTCTTACATGCCTATAGGAGCTCTGCATGATAGGCATAAAAGAGCATGTAGTTTTACAGCCATTCTATTATATTAAGGTAAGTCTTCAGGTCCTTCAGGTTCCTTGGGAATGTAATCCTTGCCAGTGCAGTGATTTAATCCTCCATTAGTGTGAGGCTCAGAGATGAAACCTTATGTCCTAACAATCTAATTAAAGGAAAACTAATAAACACCTTCTTCAGATTGATGACTATATTCTTATCACAAAATAGGGTAAAGATCTTTCTCAGATGTTTATCATGTTTTTCCATGGTGATACTTGCAGTAACTAGGTCATCAATGTAACAGTGAATGAACTTCTTGAACTTCTTTAGAAAGAGGTCAATCTTGTGCTGCATATATACCAGAGAGTTTATATATCTCATTATCACTACTGAAGGGATCTCTTGCTTGCAGTGCAACACAACTAATAAGTATCATCAGTGGTCACAGTAGACTCTCCATTAGTAGAAGAAGCTCATACAGTTAAGAATAGTGATATAGTAGTATTCTTTCATAGAGTTAATGACCTCTACCTGCTGTGTCATCAAGTATACATTAGGCTCAACTATCTTATTCAGTTCTCTGACATCAATGACAGGGCAGCCTTTTCATACACCATTTACTTCCTTTTAAACTACAAACACTGGGTATCCAGAGGGAATGTGATCTGTTGCCCATTCTATATGCCCTTGAGCATGCAATTTGTTGAAGAGTTTATCTATAATCTTATAGTCTTTCTGATCTAGAGAGTATACCTTTACTTGGATCTGGAGCTTGCAATCCTTCAGTGGTAAGAGAGGAATTTGCATCTACTCATCCTCTAGTAGGTTCATGGCATTGCCATGATCTTCCCAGATTTCAGAGAATTCATTGTAAATCTGTGTGAAGTATTTTATGATCTCCTCATCACCATAGATTATTATACTGTTAGGTAGTTTTACTTCTGCCCTAATGGGGTTAATATTGATGGCATGTGGAGATTCCTTTAGTAACCCTAGTATATTCAGGTTGTCATCCAGCTTGTACTGGGGCTGTTCCTTAGATAGATTAAGAGCTAATAATTCTATCATGAGGTCAATCAAGTATGCACTAGTAGCATCATATTCTCTTAGAGTGCTAATATGGGATCTCTGTGGAATTGTGACCTGCCTATCTGTGTTGTTGATGACATGGGTAAATGGGAGATTATGATTCATAATTTGCATATATATCTAGAGTAGTGATATGACAGAGTTGAAGATATAGTCTCTATTTATAGATAGATATTCCTCTTTGTCAAGGTAGCATCTGAGGGGAATTTTCACCTCTGATCTAGGTGGAATGATGACTTTAATGTCTAAATATACTAGCCTGATAGCTTGATGATCTTTTCTTGATGTCACTGAAATCTTAACTTCTACATCCTCATATAACTTTATTTATAGCATTCTTTTATCTAGATCTATAGTGATGCTCTTCAGCATCATGTTATCTATACTGAGCAGCAGGTTGATATGGAGGTTATCAATGACATGTATCTCTACTGAGATTTGAGTAAGCACTGACATACATTTCTCATCTGACAGGACTGCTGACAGTGTGAGTAAAAGTATAATCATCTCTGAGGACTCTATGAAATCTCTGACACCTCAGACTGGTATTTAGAAGTATAATAGGTGTAATATCTTATTATACTGCTATTCTAGGAACTTCTTGCTTACAAGAGTCATCATGCAGCCTGAGTCTACACATATTAGTAATAACTTGAAGGCATCTTGACAGAATGTCATAATAGTAGCATACTTCTAGTTGTAGAATGCATATCTATACAGTGTATCTAGATCAGCTGGTTGCTGGGATACTATCACCTATGATGTAAAGTTAGGGCTCATATAGAAGGCCTGTGGAGTTGCCATGCAAGTCTTCAGATACTTATATAGGTTATTGTGTGAATTAAATGCTTTACTGCATCCATAATAGGTAGCTATTGTGAGGTCTATATGAAATGTATCTATCTCTGAGTCATACACACTATCATTATATAGCTACTTCTGTGAATCATTCATGGGCATTTCTACATCATCATAATAAGGGTCAAACTCTGCCTTCTAGCCATATGGATCTTCTGTGGACTCCTCTGATTCCTTGGGGTCAGTATGGAATGCCACTTGTTTGCATGACTGCTGGTTTTATAGTTGCCTGCCAGATAGATTAGTGTTAGAGGTACCCTTAGATGCTAGTAGCTGGAGCTATTGCTTTGGGGCTGGCAGTTTGGAATAATCTTACTGGGCTTTGCCTTGGTAGTTTCTATCATGCTGATTGTAGTGGCTGCTATATTGATTGTTATTACTATCATATTAATTGTTGTTCTCACTGTAGCTGTGGTACTATTCATTGGCATAGTCCTGTGCCTGATACCTAGGCTGGTATTAGTAAGCAGGCCATTCAAACTAGTGGGGGTATGATTCTCTACCACACCCACAGTAATTACTTCAAGAAGTAAAGTTATCATGATAGAATTCATACTGATTATACATACTATTCACATATCAATTATTACTTGTAAATCAATCTATTCAGTTGATCTACTTGCAGCAAATAATCTCTATAAATTCTTCAATAATTATATCCTCTTTCAGCTCATTAATGGTTGCTTGCAGGGCAACATTCAGGTTGTTCCACACATGTAGGACCTGGGCATACTTAGTGTCTCCTTAGCTGCAGTGTTTAGCAGCTGAGGACACATCTAGGATATAGGAGGTTGAACTATACTCATTATAGAGATTCTGAAGTGAGTACTTCATCTTGTTGAGCTTCTATAGTGCTTGACTACCCTTAATGTGGAATTACTGTTGGAGGATCTTAATTTACTCTTTCACCCCATTGTCAGTAGCAATAAGATCTGTGTGGATGATGTTATTAAGTTCCTAGTTCCATCAGAATTCTGCTTCTCTCTTAAGATATGAATTCAAATTCTGTCAAATCCTTACTGCATCTCTAGTTAGAGTGGCAACCTTAAGCCAGTTGGTGAATGTATGGATGTCCTGGTAATAGGTCTTACCCTTCTTATTAATAACATTATCATGACCCCACAATGTTGGTGTGTTGGGGTAGAAAAAACCAATATCCTGAGGTTTTCATGGAGTAATTAAGGTTGATAGTGCAGATGAAGGCTGCACTGGTAGCTGAGCTGATGCTGGTAGAGCAGCTGCAGCTCTAACATGAAAGAGTAATTTCTATAGGATTTGCATCTAGTGCAGGATGAAACCTATATCATCAGTGGATTCACTGGTGCCTGCAGCAGCTGAGGTGCTGTTCATGTTTGATATATTATCTAGCTGTCCAATGGATGGCAACTGCAAGAGTTACTCTTTATCAGTTGAAGTTATATTTAGGGTTTCTGAAGACTCTGTAGGCATTAACTTTAGTGCTCTGCAAAATAATGTGCTACTTAGTACTGGGTTAATCTACAAGGATAGCTGAGCTGAATGGGGTGAGGTGTTGTCCTCTAAGTGTGGCTTTAAGCCTAGCAGGAGATATACCTATCTTATTAGTAAAGTCTTGAAGAATACTTCTTCTTAGTGGGTGAACATGTGGCTCTGCTTGAAACAATCTGTGTGGTTGTGAAATTTAAGAACTACTTGATTAAGTGATGAGTAATTAATGGGCCAGTCTGATGATATCAGTGAGACCACCTGAGCATTCTCAGAACTTCCATGTGAATTGGCCTATGAGTGTGTATGCTCTTGTGATTCTATAGATGCCTGCCTGGACTTAGACAGGAGGTTTAGATAGATAGTTTACTCAGTCATAAATGTTGCCCTTGTGATTATAGTATCCTACAAAGAGTTATGATAAGGAAAGTTAGAGTTGAAATACTCAATAATCTGATGAGTAAGTTCTACTATCTGAATGTGAAAGGTCATTTTATGATTCTTTAGACATAAGGACTACTAACATTAATGACTATCATCAGATGGGATGGATCTTCCAAGGGGAAGAGTCCACAGAAAAGTGTGAAAAGTAAGAAAGACACTATGCTATTTTAGGGATAAGAGTAGCTGGAAGATGTGTGCTGATGTGATGGATACATATGCACTATACTCTTTTGAGGAAAGAATCACAGAAAATCTTGGAAAAACTTGAAAACTAGAAAGAGAGAAAGCACTTTTCAAGGGGATAAAAAAGTGGGCAATTTCTGAGAAATATATGGGGAATTTGTATGGGAGCTTCAAGTAGTCAATCTACAGGCAAATAGTGATTTGGACACAGCATGACAAATTTCTGTGATAGCAGCTCAGGATCAGGAGTAACATAGTGAATGAAAGTAAGCAATTAGAATAGATATAGTAGGGTAATTCCTATGAAAGTTCTGTGGGTAACTTGAGATTTTCTTACTGAGTTCAGCAATCTGAGACAGACATCCATGGATTCATCAGGGGATCAAGCAAAGTAATACATGCAGAGAAAGATGAAAATACAATTCAAATTAGGATTATCCATAATGAGGATGAAGCTATTCAGGTACTAGGTATAGAGAGCTGTCTGTAAGGAGGATAAGGCCTGAGTAGGTATGGCTTTTGGAGAAGAACAGTCTGTGAAGTGGATGAGACAAGCAGAAGAGATAGAGAAGAGATGGGGACCCATCAAAGGAAAAGTAGAAGCAATGAGGGTAGGGAGATACAATGATAACTTGTTGTGAAAACTGGGGAACCCACAGAGAACCTTACATCTTTTGTAAAGACATGCTACTAATTGTAATTAGGATAACTTGAGATCAAAATATTGCATAGAATAAGGTTATATTCACTACATTCCTGGGCTATCCATGGCTATTTATACTATGGGGCCTGACTAAGCTATGTAGGTGACTAAGCACCATGGATATTCCATGGTGTGGAGCATGTGTGTGTAACACTTATCCTACTAAATATTCAGAATACACTATATATTACCTTGTAATCATAGAGAATACATAAATATGTACCACTTTCATTAGCATAGATTTTAGATGACATCAAATAGGATATCATCTATATGGTCTGTTAAATGAATGATTCAGATCTAATGACTAGTAAGTTACTAATACCTCACTACTTAACAACTAGTAGATTATTAATACTTATATATCTAGTACACTTTCTAAAGTCACCCCAGGTTAAAGAACTATATCAAAGATATGGGGCTAATACCTTTACCCAGATTCATACAAGTCTAGTGAATATAAATAGTATTAGTACTATTATATATAAGGAAAGACTATTTAACTTTCCTGAAGAATATAATTTTACTAGGGTAGTATTCTAGTACCAGCTTGATCAGCAAGATGAAGATGTAAGTACTAGTTGTTAACTAATAAGCTACTAATAATATACTAATGAGTTACTAATAAAAGATTAGTAAGCTAATGTTTATCTAGTCATATATTTAGTAAATTCATGTAGAGAATGGCAATTTTATGATTTTCTGTGCATTTAAAGAATAGCTTAAAGTTCTAACTACATTAAAATCATTTAAGATTAATATGTTATTCAAGTGAATCCATGAATAGTATATCAATAAGATTATATTTACTATAATGCTATCAGAGTATAATAAAAGTAGATTGAGACTACCTACATACTAGTTACTCATTAGTAGCTGACTACTATCTGACTAGTCTTCACCCTCCTCTATGTCATTATTAACATAGAAACATCTTTAATGTATAAGCAACTCTTTACTTATATATTTACCTTAATTAAAGATGTTACAGGGGTTAATATTCACTTTCACCATATACATGAGAATAAGATATAGATAGTTATAATAAATATAGATATAAAGCAAATATCAGATATATTTCTTACTGATAGCCTATCAGTATGTAATTAGTAGCTAACCAGTCAGAACTTGGGCAAGTAGTAAATATTCTAAACCCTGAGCATTGTAAGTGATTATAATACTTATAAAACATCATAATCTTCTACTATATTTATATACTATAGGGAATTGATAAGACTATTAGTATCAGTATAACTAATACTTTTCTCTGTGGCTGGATGATGGCCCTTCTTATCTGTCAAACTCAGAAAGAGTATATACATCTTTATAACCTACTGATTTGTAAGTTAATTAGTAGGTAGTTAATTACCTACTAGTAGCTCACTACCTCTCCATTAGTCTGCCACTAATCACTCTATAGGGAATGAGCTAAACTGATGAGTTGTTGATTAGATATAATATAAAAAATAATCAGTTATTATAGCTGATATTAATATTAATTGCTCTCTAATAGCTCCTGCAATTTATAAGGACATATATAGAGTGCAGACAAGGCTGAGTAATTCCAAGTCAAAAACTCAACTCAGACTTGAAATTATTTGCCTTAATTCACCCTGAGTACCTACTATTATAACTTAACTTAACTCACACTGTGTATTTCTTCAACTTGAGTAATCTCCAAATTACTCAGAGAATCAAGACCTTCAGGTAAATTTCCTAATTAGATTAGTCTGAACAGTTATATGACATTTATGCCCTGAATACCTACTGTGCATTTTTTTAACACATTACTCTTATGTATTGGAAAAGCAAATAGCTGCAAACCAAAAATCAAAAACTACATTCTATAACCTAGTATTTATATATATATAATGAAGTAGATCATCTTAACTAACCCTTCTTTCTATCTTAATATATATTATTATCTATAGATAATAACATTAATTATTACTCTTCTTATTTAATATAATACTTAATATCCTCTTCTTTCATATGTCCTGTAGTCACTAACTACCTTATTTTTTCACAGCCTCTACTTCACACCTCTTAGCTACTTCTCTTCACAATTCTTTTCCTAAGGAATTCAAGCTACTAAATGCTCAAGATCCTCTTTCACACACAGACTGACTTAAACTGAGTGAACTTCAGGGGGTTAATACACCACCAGGGAGATACTAGGATGCTAATGCATTACTGAGGAGACATCAGGAAGTTAATGCATCATCAGGAAGTGTGAAAGTCACTAGATATCTAGTTGCTATAGGTTGTCTTAATGTGAAACTATCATTTAACCTAATTGAAATTCACTTCAGTGAAAACTTCTAATCTTTATTATTTTATCACTATCTTCTTCTTAAATTATCTGAAACTACATCATCTTCAGACTCATCATCTTCAGCACCTTATGATATATTAATATTAATACCTTCATCCTCTATATTACTAATTATATCTACCTTACTCAAGGCTAAGTCATCATTTTCCCCATTTTCATTAAATTCATTATCTATCACCTTACTCTCTTCAGCTAACTTACTTTTCTTCTCACCCAGAATGACCTGATTTAAGCACATCTTTAGCATTAGAGTCTGTAAGGTTGATGGCTTAAGATAACTATAGTAGTAATAATAGATATTACAAGCTACATTGAAGAGTCATTCTATACTAACAGTTGAACTAGGTACTGAAAGATAGTCTCAGACCATCTATGCTAGAATAAGATACTATAAATGATGTTTCTTTCAGTACAGTAAGTAGTCATATTTCTCACTTGACCCTATACTAATATTTAGTACACCACATGAATATGAATAGATATCCCATGCATGAGAGTAACAAACTAACCTTGATTTAGATACTTCTTTATCTTATTTCTCCTACTAGCTTCAGCCAAGGCAGTGCTATTAGGCACATTACTGAAGATCAAGTTAAAAAGATTATTTAATTACCTCATTCATTATCTAGACTGCTGTTGTGGTGTGTCTTCACCAGACAATTTAAATATATATTTATTATATATTTCTTGAAAATGGTTTTAGTACTTTTCTCACCATTCATAGTCATTATCATCTTAACTTTCTTGACTGAAGAGCTTTAATTTCTGATTTAGAGATAAGATTATTATAACAGTGTAGAGATACCCATACTTCTTTTTTATATCTATATAATATTTAATTAACTTCTCATGGCATTTACACAAGGTATTATACATTAAGTACTTTCAGTGCAAACACTTTCTCTTCAATGCCACTTTATAATAATCAATATGATTGAACAGGTTCTTATACAGCTAAAGTATCATAAAGAGGGTTAGAATTGTTGCTGTAGAAAGTGCAGCCATATATTTAATAAAAGATTTTATGAGCTTAATTAAATACTCAACTGACTATCACTCATTTCTATCTAGTCTAAATTTAGCTTGCTGATTGATATCTCCAACATACCTATCTATATAGACTCTGAGTCTAAATGTGTGATATAGCATATAGAAAGTTAAATTTCATTAAATAGCTATATTTATTATTAGTAACTTTAGCACTTCATCTGTCCTATTCATACCAGACTATTGAATATCATAAAATGCTTGTTTGCATTATAGACTCATATTAACATATCAAGTTAATAGATAGATCTAGTGAAATAGAGTCAGCAGTAATCATTCAGCATTATTATTCATAAACAATAAAAATGTAGCAGGAAATTGCATTATCTGTAGATAACATTTCAAAGTAATAATAAGCTTATCTTTATTAGTATTTAGAGGACACTCTGCATTCATATGAGGTTAGGCAACATAGAATTATCTTAATCCTAAGTTATTCTATCATTTTCCAGGCTAACCTTTATTAAGTCTAGAAGTTCCTTCACAACCAGCTGAATTACATGAGTCAGGCATGAAATCTTAATATATTACTCAATGTGTGTTAATGAATTCAGCATTCATATTACTGTGTTCAGACTTGCAATAAGTATTGTATTGTTACTCACATTATCTATTATCACATTAAATATTTACTTCTTAATATCATATATCTTCATAATATTCATTGCAATATCAGATAGCTTCCTTCCACTGTGCCCAGTTTCAATATGTTTAAATCCCAGTATAAGTTCCTAGAACTTTCAATTACAGTTAATAAAATACACTATCACTGCCATAAATGCATCATTGAACAGGCTGGTCCAGCCATCAAGAGCAAGAAAGATATAATCCTCAGTAGATATACAATTAAGAATCTATTAGAAGCCCTCTTTCATAAGCTTATCAGCAATCTTTAGAATATACAATGTACTAGATATAGTTACACTGGGTTATAACATTCAGATCATTTAGTGGAAGTAAAAGTTATCTATAAAATAAAAGAGTAATCATGTAGAGACTAAAATCTCTATCAGAGTTTGCTAGAATTTCTCCTCAGTGAATTTAATATCATCTATACTATTATCCTCAATCATGTTGGTCTTATATAGTTAGCTGAAGCCCTGAAACTTTTACTACAACCTTAAGAATAAAAAGAATATTTATTATTATTTATTGTAATGTTCTTCTTTGTGATGTCATCAAATCAACATTCTTCATACCTTAAAATCTTACTCACCTCTAATAGTATTAGCTCTTTTTGATATGATTATTCATCATTATTATTATCTCACTCTTTAGTAATGAATGGGCAAAATATTTATCACAGCATTTATATGACATCATAGATTCCCCATTTATTGCCATGATACCCTCTCAGAAGAACTGCCACACTTTTGCTATATATCACATAGAATTCCAGGTGAAGGGCTTTAAACCCCTAGAGTACTTAGCTCATTTTGTTGACCTTCACCATCATTCAAAAACCTTAAGATTTGAATGTTTTGCCCCTGGATAAACTACAAACTAGTTGTTATGACCAATTTGTTCCAGTGAAGAAGGAATAGATACACTAATTCATAATGATATTAATAAATTAATATTACTTAAGTTATTAATAGGGAGTTATAACTGTGAGGAAAAGATGGAATTAAAGCTTTGACTCATTTTTCTATAATTATAATAGAAAGGTGCAAGAAGTAAATACTAGACTTAGAAAATAATAAGGAATAAATAATCTTCAATATTAAAATTTTTCTAAAATAATAATAAGAAGAATGAGATAATTCCAGAGGAAGTTCCAGACTCTCTAAATCTTCTTAGATAGTCATTTAAAAAATTCTTTTCATCAGTATGATAAGCTAATACCCACCCTTTATGAATGCATTTGAATTATTAGATATATAATCATGTCCTGATTCACATTATTAACTGTAATTATAGTTAGTATCTACCAAAGGATTATCAGAGGATAGGTGCTTTTAGTGCTTATAAAGGCTATACTTTGTATTTTCACCCCTGAAATAGTAATTTCCACATGCTCTACCACTAGTAGATATGTCATTTGGCAAATCACACAGCACAAGATAATCTTTGAATGGCTCAGATCCTTCAGTGCACTAGGTGCATGAGTACTGTGAGACAAGCCCTTAAGTCTGAATGATCACTGCATTCTGAGCTAATCCTCAATATGAATTAATAAATTATAATATATCTTTAATCTAGTATAATGAGTATGAAATCAGATATTTGCTAAGACTCTCTGCTACATCTATATTTAGTTACACATAGAAAGACTAATTAATAATTAAATTCTTTAAAGTTAGATCTTTACATGGCACCCATTTAAGTACCTCAATGATAGGTAGGACTCAGACTTCTATAATTTTTCAGTATCAGTGGAGATCATCAAAGTATAATACATTATATATAGTACTTATGTGGAATCATATCATCTACAATCTGAAGCCTCTAGCTAAAGATATCATATAATGTAATATTATAAATCTGATTGTAGTTAATTCATTCTCTCACATTTAGAGTCTTTCTTTAACATCAGGGTGACTATCTATAAGAATACTGAATGTAGTCCATACAGTCATTAAATCTCTCAACTGAATTGACTAATGTGGTACTCTTCTGGAAGTGAGGTGAACTGAAAGGAATTAGCCTGGGCTAACATGAATTGAAAAGCTCAAATAGAGTAAGTATGTAGAGTTTAGCATCTTAGTTAGCTTACTGTACATCAGTTTGTCATATTAGAGTCTGAAGCCTCTATATCATGGCCACTGAAGGTGAATTTAGACTTTAATGTCTCATTGGAAAAGAAGATTAATTACTTTTGAGCTGATAAGATCTATAGCAGGTAAAGAGAGATAATAATGATGTGATAACAATCAGAGGCAAGTTTGAGAATTAAATGACTAATTATCTTTATAGTAAACTTATATAATAGAGCTGACAACCTTAGCTAACTAGCTAATATAACTTTCTCTACTAATCAAATCAACAACTATTAATATCTACTGAAGAGTAAGTTATATAATAGTCATACAAGATGATGAATCAATCACTTCACAATTAGAAGAAATAGGTTTTTAGCAAGTATATTATTATCTATAGACAACTGGGTCAGTAGTCAGCTAAATGTTGTCCAAGGATAATAAATACTATAATAAGTACTTACAGTGGATAATAGAAGGTTCTAACTCATTATATTTCTACCTGAAGATCCATATCTACTGAAAGATCAAGAGAGAGGTCAAGATGAAACCATTAATTCATATGAAGTATTTATATTTAGAAGGAGTAATGATCTTAATCTTCATTAATAAGGGAGTAAGGATAGTAATCTCCTTCTACATATAATTAGAGATATCAGAGTATATAATAGTATCATCAGACTAGTAGTTATCAGCAACATCTTAACATAAAGAAAAGAGAAATATATATTATAATAATATTACTATAAAGATTCTTTCAGATATTAATGTCACACTTCATGATAGTATTATAGATAGTGGCATGGATACTACCACTATTAAGACCCAGTATACTAGGCTGGAAGAGAGCCTTAGAGGCACAGAATCACTCATTGCCAATAATGATGATCTAGCTGTTAGAAAGCTCATAGAATTTCTTCAAGCTAGAGCTCTAGAAAGTAGTCTAAATTTCCTACTAGAAGTCAAGAGTAATATCTATAGCTTCTTCTTGATGTTACAGATGATTTCATACTCAGTAGTGATGAAGAAGCTGTAATCACACTCAGTAAGAATCTTTATAAGGTAATTTGTCAGCTCATGACTAGCCATATTGATATGAGAGATAGCATGGAGGAGGGCAAAACCCTTGTAGATGAGCACAATGTGAGTGATACTATCATCAGAGTCAAGTATAATACTAATGGTATGGCTAGAAGCATACAGAGAGAGCACAGCTAGAATGGAGATATAAAAGGTAGGAACATTGAAGGTTTTAAAGATGATTTAAGTCATCTTCTTACAGTTGAACTTGAAGTTGATAGGAGTCTCAGTTAATAGAATGATATGCTCCTCTGATGTAACACAGAGTTTATTGTAGAAAGTGTAATGCCAGATTTTCTTCATATTATCCTAGTTTGTGATAATATCATACTCAATGAGGTAAGTTATCTCAGGGTGAAAATACCACACTTCAACTATGCCTTGTCACCAATATAGGAGTCTTTCTAGCCCATACTAATCATAATACTAGATGCTGTCAGTCATGGATCTAACCTTGACATACATAGAGAAATATTTACTTATGATGGCAAGGACAACTGATGATTAAAGCTGGTGAAGGTTAGTAAGACTTGCAGAAAATAGCTTAGGAAGTATTATTATCAGTGAAACCAGCCTTACACATATCAGATCTATAGATAGGCATAATGTGAGTAACACTACTATCAGAATGATGTGGATACTACTAGTCTCTAAACTCAGTATGATTAACTAAAAGAGAGCCTTAAGGTTGCAGAATTACTTATTGCTAATCCTATTAGAGATCCTTTCAGATATTAAAGTGGCATTTTATGATGAAGTTGTAAGTGGTGAAGTGAATACTACTACTCTTAAGACTGAGCACACAAGGCTGGAACCCAGGATAAGGCCTGAGAATCATGAAACTGCTCATTACTATTAGTAGTGAAGTGCCTGCCATACTAGCCATATAGGTTTCAGTTGTAAAGATAGCATTGATTATTAGATTATCATAAAAGCAATTAATAAGTCTTGGAGAAATAGGATTTTTAGCAAGTATATTATTATTATCTGTAGATAAGATTAATACTGACTCAGCTGATTTCTTTGTCTGAGGACAATAAAGATGTATAATAATAATATTAATAAAACTCAGATTTTCAATAAAAAGATAATGGCTGGAGTTGCACTTGGGCAAATAGAGCAAGAAAATTAGTGTTAAATGTGCTCACTAGATCATTCTGGAATCTCCAGTAAAGATATTATCTAAATTATAGCTATACATTTATCTTTGTTAGAGCTTACAGACAGATTGAGAACATCAGGACTGATAAAGATAATAAAAAAGATGGTTAAAATAATAGTTCATCTCATAATCAGTAATCTCAGGTAAGACTGGCTGGGTAGCTTTATTATTTATGGATAAATATAAATCATACTATTCTAAATGTAGGTAAGACTACAACTAAAAAAAAAAGTCCCCACTGAATTCAAACTCTAGAGTTTATTTCCTGAAACTCCATGAAGGGAGTCATCAAGTTCTAAGGGAAGAAACCACTAGACTACTGAACTCAGAGAAGAACTGCAGTAATATCAACAAAATCATACTTAGTAGATAGCTAATAAGAACTAAAAACCATGTGACTACTATATATAGTAAGACTACAACTAAAGAAAAAAAAAAGTCCCTACTGAATTCAAACCCTAGAGTTTATTCTGTGGAATTCCACAAAGGAAATTGTGGAATGTCAAGGAAGAAATCACTAGACCACTAAATTTAAAGAAGAACTACAGTAATATTAATAAAATTATACTTAGTAGATAGCTAATAAGAACTAAAAACTATATGACTACTGATGATTACCTCAGAACACTCTGATAGAGTAAGTCATGAGGGTATGACTAGTAGAGGATAATAGCTCTTTAAAATAATATTATAGGTATAGCATGAGGTTCTGCTCTATTATGACAAAGTGAAAGCTTTATTCTCTTAGTTGCTGATACAGGATGAGTTGGGCATGTTAGTCTGAGTATAAATATATATATATATTTTTTATATTTCACTCTATATATATATATTTTCTTCATTATGACTACCATAAATATCAATCTACTAACAATGAAAATAATAACACTTGCATTAGAAAGCCCTGCATTCAGGCTATAAATTAATACCACTCTTATCTTCATTGAATAATGAACTGTTATATTAATATACTAGATAAAGTATGAAGTATCTTCTTAATCAATAGTAAGAATATTTTAGTATTTCTCTTTTACTATCTAGATTTAATCAACTGGTGATCTCATGTGGAAATATTCAAGACTTTTCATTGGTAGTAGAAAAAGAATGCTAAAATATACTCATTACTGGTTGAGGAGATAAGCACTGAAAGTAGTATAAGGCTGACAGAGCAGCTTTATTATCCTTAAATAAAGATAAATTAGACTATTCTAAATGCAGTAAGGATGCAACCAGATCTCAGAAGCTTATTATCTCCACATGAGAAATATAAAGCTTCTCAGTAAACTAACCCTATTAGATCTAGCTGTATTCCTTATTCATATTACTATACTAAATTAAGTTAGACTGAGTCTTGAGAGTTAAAAATTTCTCTCTTCCTCTTCTTACTCTTATACTTTATAATATTCTCACTGTTAAGTTCCCAACATCTACATACTTATCTCTAACAGATAAGTCTTTATATTTATACTAGTTGATATGCTATCCCCTTTCTAACAGCTCTGTCACATTTAATACTCTCCCTCACTTTGCTGCCAGGGAACTGGGCTAATTGTGGTGTGACTTGGCAAAACAAGCTTTACATGAGCTAGTTTTAGCTGCATAACAAACTCACTTCACTATACTTATTAGCTATAAATAGTAAATTTCATGGGATTGCATGAGTAAAAAGAGCAAGCAGCCTTCCCTAATCTCTTAGTTTCTTATATATTTTAGCTGGTAAATAAAGTTACTAATGAAACTATCTGTCTAGTGTTCCCTACTATATTCTTAAATCCTCCATAATACTCTTCACTCTACCCTTTGGGTAAGCACTTAACTCTAAACTAATAATAAATTTTTATTGGATATAGATAATAACTTTAATTTCAGAACCCTTCATAATCTTAACAAATTATAGGGATTAGATATATAAAGATACTAATATTATTACTAGGATAGTATTTTTACTACATCTATTATTTACAGATAACATTTTATACTGAACATCTCTATATTATTATCTATAGATAACTACATTTTTAATGTAGTTATTATCTACAGATAATAACCTCTCTTGATAAACTACCTCTTAAAATGAACATCAACTAACTATTTCAAATATCAATCTTAAATAATGAACCCTCCAAAGTCTCTCAATACAGGTTTAAAGCCTTCTAATACAGGTTAGTCATCCTCACCTCTTGAAGGAGCTAACATCTAATAAGCCTCTATTCTAATACTTAAAATGATAATAACTCAGAAGGCATCCACTATGCAGCTCAGCAGAAATGCAGGCAAAAGAGCACTGAGGAAGAAGAAAGCTAAGACAATAATTACTACTGAAGACATTAAGTGAGCCTATAATTTTCTTCTAAAAGGGATTTACTACTTTAAGTTCAAACTTAAACACATTAAATTTTACAGGGATTAAGGACTTATGACTAGTTACTTGAAGAACTATCTCAATATAGATATCCTTTATTTACTCTTCATAAAAAATCAATTATTATTTGAGGAGTACATTGCACTGCATGGGAATAGCTGGATAACTCTACCAGGATTAACAAAATAGAGGGCAAAAGACCCCACAATGCTATCTCTACTAAAGTTTTTCAAGTCAGTTCATATAATATCAGATGTTGCACAAATCTTAGTCTCCTCAACAATGAAAATTAATCAGTAGGTAGTTTAGAACTTATTCAACATCACTGAAATAAATATTATAGAATACTGTGCATTTCTGATAATCATTAATATCTATCTTCATGTACTTAATCAGAATAAAGATCAGTTCTTCCATCACTATATACTAGATATCAAAGCTGGGACTATATTATCAAACTTGGAGGATTTTCATAGGGCCTATACACTTTTATATTATTAGATTCATGTTCATGTAGAACAAAAGTAAAACAAGTAACTAGTAATATTGAATAAAATATGAGTTTAAAACAACACAGTCAAGCTAGTGATATATGTTAATGAGCTCCTCCCCAAGAAATAGGATAACTCCATGTAAGGACCCATCAAGACTCTAAATAATGCAGATAATCTCAGTTTTAACTGGGATTTACCCTCTAATGATGAAGAGGGGGTTGATGATATAATTAACTCTCTCAAGGTAGTCAACTTGTTATCTAAGGATAATAAGTCCAAGGAGAATGTGCCCAAGACAAACCCATGAGTGAAACTTACACCAATGACACACCACTAAAAGTACAAGCTATATATGTATGCAATCAAGCACACAACAACTGAGGAGGATCATTGGATGAAAGGCCTATTACCTCTATAAAATTTAGATCAGGAAGTGTTAAATATCATTAAAATTATAATGAATAGTATAATGAATGAGAAGGCAGTTAAGATACTATATGCACATAATGAAGTTAATCATGCAATAATAAGAGAGCTATCTCATGCTAGCTATAATACACTCATAGTTATCAATGCATTAATGATGTTAAGTATGGAGGAAGATCAAGTGTTAACTCTAAATATATTACAGTTTGTAAAGCTGCATTCTCATTAGGTTAATGATGTAACAGTAATATTCAAAATGAAAAGTAAAAGTTTTTAAAAGATTTAAAATGATAAGTCAGCTCTGCACACTAGAATCCTAGTAAACACTATAGATCTCAGAAAGATATTAATTATATTATCTTTCATTTTGAAGGCATGGGATGTTGGTATTCTGAATGATAAAGAGCTAGCCAGGTCAACTATTATAATAATTCTATTAGTTACTACTTAATCATGATAGAGTAATTATAGTAGATTTTTTCTGCATTCATTATCTTTATGATTTGTGGGATTATTTCACTGTGAAAACAATTCAGTATTTTCTTCATATTACATCTTGGAGGTAATAATAGTAGAGGCACTAACACATTCAGAGAAGTCTCAGCTCTACAAGTATAAAACTACTAACTCTGATTGGACAGTGTTTGTCATATCACATTTTACATTCCAGAAGTATTTTATTGAGGTTAAGATGATAAAGAAGCAAGATATTATAATAGATGATAATGAATTGAATGCCCTTCCTATAGATTTACATTCAGAATAAAAGAAAATGCATAAGAAATAGAAGGTTGTTAATAATAAGTTCTTATTATTCACAGATAATAAGTTATCAATATCTAACTCTTTATCTGTGGACAACAAGAACTTCTGCCCTGCTGCCCCTAAAACTAAAGATCTACTACTAATTAAAGAGACAACTATATATAATAAGTATATCACCACATATCATTTGAAATTCCCAGATTATATGTACAGAGTGATTATTAATAAGGAGCATTGCCTCTATCATTCATCCTTCAGAATTTTATGTATAGTGAAGCTACTTGAGCTAGACTTTCTCTGGGTGATATCAGTCACCTCACTATTAAATAAAACTTGCAATTTCTATGGCTATGTGCATTTATTTTATCCAACTAACCTCTAGATGCATTATTCAGATCTCAAGGAGTTCCTTAAGCATCTAACTATCAATAAGTTTCAATTAGTATCATTAGAGGAAGAGAAATTGAAACTATTTAATCCACTTTACATATAGTAACTTTCAACTAACAGACACATAGAACCTAACACTGTGACTGTTATTATTCTGAAGCTTTTGAAAATGATACTAATTCAAAGATTATAATAGATCATAATTAATAGTCAGCAGATTGAGGAGGTCATTCCCTCAAAATATATTAATACTATAACACTCTAAATAAGCTTATAGGAGCAACTTGAGTATTATACATTTCATCTCAAGTATATAAAACAATCATTAACACTGAGTATACTCAATGATGGTACCAACATCCCCATACAGAATAGTATAAAAGTACATACTTTGCAGGTTACATCACTATTTCTGAAAATCTCAGAGTTTCACAAACATGTAGGGTTGAAGAAGATAAGAGCAATTACTCTCAAAAATTTAACTTTTTAGCTGGATTTTAGGCTGTCATTCTTTCTATATTATTATTATCTAGCTGATGTCTACCATCATGTTGTTCTATTAACTCATTTTGATAGGCATATTAAGTTGATGTGCATATCTCCTATTGCTCATTATTTAATAAAAGTGTTGTATGAAATGTGTGAGATTAGCAAGGAAAAGGTAGCAGTATTTACCTACAGACTGAATATTGTGTGGCTAGCATTTATGATGTGCTCCAATTTTAGTATAGAGATGACATGATTGAGGGGGGATATGATGCAGAAGGAATGAGATGTAATCATTAATAACTTTAATAATGAGAAGTCAGGGAGGACTAAAGTCCTGATCACAACTAATTGCATGGAGGGATTTAGTGCTAACCTGCAGCTAAATGGGTATCAGGCAATGGTTTTGATCAAGTTGCCATATAATTTGAATATAATATTCCAGATTATAGCACAGACACATTACCTGGGTCAGAAAAGAGATATTTATGTATAGATACTAATCATTAATCATACATTTTAATGATACTAGTGTGTAAATTTTGTGAGAAAAGCAATCTCTGATATCTCTATACAGTTAGATAGCTAGGTAGGCTAGGTAGATAAATTAGCAGAGAAAGCTGTTAATTATTTGAATGTCCTGATGAGGTGAAGGGAAGACCAGTTAGAATGAAAAGATCTAGCCACTTTAAATCTTGAGATATCTAATTTGTCAATGCAGGGGAAAGAGCTCTACAAGAAAATCAGTGGGATATCAGTGTCACTCACACTGGGGAATACCCCTAAGAAGACTTAGAAATCACAGTGTGGGTAAAATGTTATCCACAGACAACAACCTTGTGAGCCTGCAAGTACTATGATAATAATAGTTGTCTAGGGAGAACCTTCTGATGAGAATATGAAGAATGTTATGGAGAATGAGATAGAGACTATAAAGTGTAAAGAAAAATTAAAAGATAAGATAGAGAATACTGTATAACTTGCATATAGTGAGGCTATAATCTGTAGATAACAATATAATGATAAGATGAAGAATATTATGAGTAATAATATGCAGAATGTAATGTATGAATAATAACTTGCATTTAAGATAGAGTATGTTGCAGATAGTGTGATAAGTGGTATGATTAGTAGAGGAGATTTAGATGCTAAAATCAATAAGAGTATGAAAGGTAGTAAAGCAGGTTTAAATTCAGTGATTAATGAAATAATTGATATCTTATGTGATAGTGCTGAGGTCTTTTTAGCAGTTAGAGGGCAGAGGGATGATAGGAATGAAGTGATTAATAAGAAGCATGTAAGAGAAGAGGATAATAATGAGAATAAAAGGCTATCTATGAAAAAAGAGAGAAGAGGAAGGAATAGGAAGTCTAAGGTATAATAAGATATAAAAGAGCATTTTGAGAAGAAAAAGGAAAATTGATTATTAGTGTTAGAATTTTTAAATTTTAATATGAATGTTTGATAGAATGATTGCTAGTTAGAATATAATGAAAATAATCCCTATATACTAACTTAAGTTAACTCAGAATTATTTAGATTGATTCTGAATGTTGTTTAATAAATATTCAGCTTGAGAGTTCTCATTGATGACTCAGATTGAGTTGAGTTTAATATATATTTAGCTTGGACTCAGCTTGAAAGATTATAGATTTATAAGTAACTCAACTTGAAAGTACATATAATCAACTTGACTCAGACTTGTTTGCACTCTAGAGATATAGAATTATACTAATATAGTTAAACAGACTTATAATAAGTTCTTAATGTGAGGTTAATATGAATCTATTCTTAGAACCATCCTCTAGTAAGTAATCAGTGAAGTATAACTAGTGTAGCACTGATAACTAACTGCCCTGCTACTAGTAAGTAAACATTGGACTAGCATAATGTTAACCAGATGAAAGCTTGCAATGAATTTAGCCTTACTCATAATTAATGAATAATTGCACTGAGTTAGAGGTACTTTAATAGTCTTTAAAGAGATATAATCATTGAGCTCACTAGTAGTATACTAGTAGCTAACTAGTAGTAGATGAGTAAAAACATTAGTAATAGAAGAATGATAATTAGACAATGTTAGACTAATCAACTTCCTCTGAGAATATATAGAATTACTTTAATTTCTGATGAAGAAATCTCACCTCAGGATAAGTCTTAACTGATTGGGAACTAATAGATAATCAGTGCTAACTTTATAAATAGATCTTATCAGTCTAGCTGGTATAGTAGCTCTTGATATGCTCTCATAGTAGTACTGCCAGACAGCTATGAATCTAGCTCAGTTGAAAGGTAAGGTTTTAGCATGGCCAACTAGTAGATTACTAGTAACTAACTAGTTATTATATTAGTAATGATGTCCCTCTCAGCTCCTCTATAAGGCCTCTATTTATTATAGTATCAGGCACCCAATGTGAGAGTAGCCTAGCACCAAGGTAAGCATAATGAGTCAAATAGGAATTAAACTGATGACTAACTAGTAGGATACTAGTATTTAAACCTCTATTATACCACTCTAAAGGGCTGCCTCTGTAAATTTCCAGAACATTCAGCAGTGAGAAAGGGAGATTACCCTTAGAAATGAAAAAATCAGACTGAAAAGTGAGGAAATCAAGCTAAGATATGAGGTAGCTAAGATTAAGCAAATAGAAATTAATAATTATTACATATAGCTAAAGCTGCAGTAGCAAGAGCAACAGTTCATATTTTACTAGTAGTCTACTAATTGACTGTTAGTGGGCTACTAGTGAACAGTGAGTACTATACTAGATAATTATTTACTTATCTTCTAGGGCATTGTGTGATATAATTAGAAGTAATAAGAAATAAAGATGATTTAATCTATGAATTTACCACTAGTAATATACTGATAGGCCACTAGTGAAGTATTACTTTCTTCTATTTTCTTCTTTCTTGCCTTTACCATCTTCCTCACTACCCTCCTCAATGATAATTAGCTCACTATTAGTTATAGTAATTATATTAAAGAGAGTCTAATATGCACATGCCTCCAATTTATTACAACAAGCTAGAATGACTGATTAGTAACTGGTTGTACACTGATGGAGGCCTGGTATTACTTGCTATTTTCAGTCTGAGTACACTTATTACATGGGATTGAAAGATTGCACCCATGAATAATCCTCTTAACCTTAGTAATATTATGCTAAAGACAGTTAGCCACTAATGCACTACTAATAGACTACTAATAAAGTATTATTTATACTTTTATCATTCTTCTACATTAATAGGTCAAGTAATTCTTACTTAATCTTAATATTATTCTTTACTTTCCTCTTACTATTAGTTTTTTCTACCTCCTCACTACTATCTGCCTCATCCACATCATTACTTGTAGAATTAGTGACTGATATAGTACCAGTCATCTTCACATCCTTACTCTTATAAGCACTCATAACCTTTTTATAGAAAGCTTAGATTAGTCAGTGATCAGTGCACTATTACTTACTAAGTAATAAACTTACTTAAAGTAACATCTACATAATTATAGTTTATTCTATCTTCATACTCTGCATTTTCAACATTCATACCTTCATGCTTACAGACATACTTATAGAGGTTATTCATGATCATTTTGATCTAAATGTAACTAGTCAGCTACTAATGGGAGACTAATAATAATATTTTATAATATTAGAATATGCAGGCCAACAATAGAAGGCTTCCCCAACATGTAGATTGATTGATGACTAGTGGAGAACCAGTATCCTACTAATGAGTAGTTAGTAATTTAGATAGTAGTTAAAAGAGTAGTATTAAACCTTCTTCTTTCATTCTGATAGAGGTAACTCCTTCTTACTAATAATAAGGTAGTACTAGTATGCTAACTAATGAGTTATTAGTATTACATTAGTCTTCAACTAGTTATAGACTAGTAATACATACATGTCTTATAAGTTGGTCTGCCATAATTAAATCAAAGTCATGTAGAAAAGAGAATTAAAAGAAATAAGAAGCTTTAGAGGTTAAAATAATCATTTTAATTAATATCTTTTTAAGTAAGGTTATATGACTAGTAAGATACTAAGAAGGATTAGATAATACCCAGTACAGTATCAGTCAAACATAGGATAAGCTAAGTAGCCTACTACTAGTAGCTAATCAGTGAGCTACTGGTTGACTAGTCATACTAAGTCTAAGCCCTTAAAATATACTGTATGATGAGAACTAA
>JANTQG010000201.1:0-56206 GCA_032988185.1 Onygenales sp. PD_12
AAATGAGTGACCAGGTAAGTATATATATATTTACCTGGTCCCAGCGGCCAGTCTACACCTAGCTAAAAAAAATTTTGCTGATGTTACTGCATCTTAAATTTAAGAATTAAATAGATGTGGAGATTCTAGAAGAGATTCTCTAACTAGATCTATAAATTTAAGATTAGCTAAGTCAGCTATAAATTATTAGTATCTCAGAGAGTATAGACTTCTAATACAAAATAAATTTATATTTATTTTAGAAAGTAAAATTTTACATAAAGAGCTACTATACATTCATCATGATGATCCCTATATAGGACATTTTAAAATTAATAAGATGAAAGAATTACTTTAAAGGAAGTATATATAAAAAAAGATTTAAAAGGATGTAGTTGATTACATCAATACATGTAATATATACTAAAAAGTGAAGGTTTTGAGATACTTATACTATAAAACCTTATTATTATTACTGATTCTAAATTGACTGTGGAAATCTATATTAATAGATTTTATAGTAAATTTACTGAAATTCTAATTTTAGAATAAAAGATATGATAGTATTCTAATCATCATTAATTAATATACTAAAATGACTAAATATATCCTCTATCTAAAAATCATTAAAGCTCTGAATCTAGCTGAATTGATTATAGATTCAATAGTTAATAAATATAAATCTTTAAAGTTAATTATATCTAATTGTGAATTGATATTTATAAATTACTTCTAATTAGCATTTTACTATTATTTTTGAATTTGATGAAATTTATCAATAGCCTTTCACCCTCAATTTAATGATCAAACTGAATGTTAAAATTAAATACTAGAGTATTATCTTTAAATATATTACTCCTACTATTAAGATGATTGATCAAAACATTTATTAATAGCTCAATTTACTTATAATAATATTAAATAAGCTTTATTAAATATATTTTCATTTTTCACATTCCTTAGATATAACCCAGATCTACCCTAAGATATCACAGATGATATTCCTAAGGGAAAGATAAGCTCTACTAGAAATCAATAGAAATCTTAGAAAGTACTAGATGTGATGTAAAGATTTAAAACATTAAGAAAAGTCTATAAGATATTAATAAATATTTTATGTTATATCTATGAAAAGTAAGTGCAGTATTATGACTAAAAGTATAAACTAATAATATTTTAACTTGAAGAAGAAGTCTTAATTTCAGCAAAGAATATTAAGACAATGAAATCATGTAAAAAGCTAGATAATTAATGATTTGAACTATTCCTAATTATTAAAATAATTAGAAAATAAGCTTATAAGATTAAGCTATCTTCATTATTTAGTAATATTTACTCTATTTTTTATGTTTTATTATTAGAGCTATATCAACAGCAGCCAGGAGAAGAATCATTGAGATCAGATAGAATAGAAATAGCTGAAGATATTAAATATATTATTAAAAAAATATTAGATAAATAAATAAGAAAGAATTAGAAGCTGAGATATTTAGTTAAATGAAAAAGATATTTAAATTTAGAAAATATTTAGAAATTAAAAGAGAATTTAGAAAATACTTGCAACCTAGTTAAAGTATGAGAGTAGGTAAATTATAGCTGAGACATAAGAACTTTTTATCACTAAAAATAAGAATAAAATTAAAAGTAAAAATGATTCATTTCTCTACCTTTTTTTTCTTATAGAGTTTTTAAGTAGGTAGGCTGAGATTAATAATTTAAATATAAAATAAGATAATACTCTTCTCCTATTTTTCTATATGGTTTTAGAAGTTTAATGAGGCTATTACCTTATAAAAATTAGAAAGGAAAATGATTAAAAATTAGTTATTTTAAAAGATAAAAATAATATTAAATTGAGTTAAAAAAGAAAAATTACCTAAAAACTATAAAATAAAAATACTAGAAAAATAAACTTCTCATATCTGATTTATTACTCTATAACAAGCAGGCCTTTATCTATACACAATCAATTAGTCTCTAATATAATTAGAATGTAGATATAATATAATTACTTACTCTATTTATTCTCTTTTTAAGAGTATTTAATTGCTCTAATATTTTCTATAATAAAGCTATTATTTTCTATCTCTATATTATAAGGGCTATAACTCTTAGCTTCCATAGAGAGTGTATTTTAATGTAATTTTTTATACTAGAGATAAACTTAGCTGCTACAGCCTTTACAGCTATATAGATTATTAATCCTGCTACTTAGTAATCTATTAGCTCTTATAGAGTATATACTTTATAATAAAAGAGAGGTAGAATTTATTTCATTAGTTAGCTTTAATAATAAATTACTAATAGTACATTAATAAGAAATAAGATACTCATCTTATTATAAAAGTTATAATTCTTTTTATAATAGTTATATTTACTCTAAGAGTACTTCTTAGTGCAGATAACCTCCTCACTATTCTAATACTACTTTATATAATATAAGTAAATATTTATATTTATAAATATAATTAGAATAGGAGTAGCAGCTTCCTTTTTATTCTTCTTGAATTTAAAGATACATCTAAATAAAGATAACTCTTTAATAATATTATAGAGATAAACCTACTAATTATTCTCCTCTTTCTTTTTAAATTTAGAGGACTCTACTACCACTCTAAATTATTTGAGAATATTTAAGATAGCTATATATCTAGCTCTATCCTTATAATCATTTATTAGTAAAGAGTATAGGAATATATTTAATTTAATAAATTCATTAATACTAGATACTAAGATATCAGAAACAGTCTATCTTTATATTAATTTTATATAATTAAAATATTAATGATAATCTATTTTCTTCTCTTCTAATTTAAATTATTAATTTTTCTTCTTCTTATACTTCTTTCTTTTCTTCTCTATCTTTTTCTCTATAATTTAAGTTACTCACCTCTTTTTCTTTTTCTTTTTTTTCTTCTTTTTTTTCTTCTTCTCCTCTTTCTTCTTCTTCTCAATTTTATTTCTCTGTTGAGAGTAAGAACATTTCATTCCTACTTAAATGCAATTAAAGGAGGAAATAAAGGAGACTATACATGCATGAAAAAGTAAAGTTATAAATATCATTATATTATATTAATTATATTAATATTTTGATTTTATATCCTTATTGTAGTCACATTACAAACAAGATACTTACTTAGAGAGAATAAGTAGAGATTTAAAATTATTAAAATAAAGTAAAATTTTATTATTTCTACTATATCATGTGTTAGCCTTAGTTCTATCTTTTGATGATTAAAATCACATATTTTTCAATACATTTTCAAGTAAAGTGAATAGTTTTTGGACTTACTAGTGAGATGTTTCAAAAGGTTGAAGAAAGAAAAAATTTAAGAGTTTTATAAAATATTTTATTAATATTTACTATTATTAGAGGAAACCTACTAATATATCTATATAATATTAATATAATAGTTGTGTAGAATTTCCCAGAGCATTTCATTATAATAATACATTATTAAAGAGTTATCTCTTATTTTATAGCATGTGATTATGGCTTCAGAATGAAGCTATTAAAGGAGGAGGTAATTATTATAATAATATGCTAAGTCTGAAAGTCTATTATACTACATTAATAATCAAGTTAATTTGATTATTCTCTAATTTCATAATAGATTATATTAGGTTAATATATGTATATTATCAACATCAAGATAGTGTAGTCATATTATCATCTAAATTTATATATAGAATAAGTTAATTCCTAGTATTCTGAAGATCAGCAATTTATTTCTTAATTAATTCTATCTATTAATATCATTTTATTTTATTTCTATATACTACTAATTAGTTTATCTTTATATTCTAATTCATTCTTACTTCTCAAGATTGAAGTAGAGTCATCTCTACTATATTTATCATATAAAGTGGTGATGAGCTTCTGCTACCTAGCCTTACACATCTAAATATTATTATTTAAAAAGATAAGATATTATCTTATAATCACTATATCTAATAGTATGTATATAGTCTTTATAGTATTAAGTAATTACTCTAGTATGAGAATTCATCTAACCTTAATATAATTAAGGCTGCCTAGTCTTAGATGAAGTATAAAATAATGTAGAAAGAAGCTTCTAAATTACATGTAGAAGCTATAAGATTATAGAAGAAGATCTAGCAAGATCTACTATAAAAAAAGATATAAGTATGAATTGAGTGAATTCTTGTATATATTCAAAAGATTATAGAGCTAGAAGACAGTAATGAGTATAGAGAAGGCAGGTAGCATGATGAGTATTAAGAAGCTATATGAGAGAGAGATGTAGAGGAATAGAAGCAATTAGACAGGTTAAGAGGATTGAGAAGGTAGAGGGGGTGAAGAAAGTTAAGGAACACTATGCAATGTAATGTGACATGATAGATAAAGACTCTGTAGTATGGACTTAGAATAATAGTAAGATGGATATTCAGTATAAAATACAGTGTGCATTTCAGCCAAGATTTGTGGTACTGTCTAGCAGTTTTTTTGCCAGTGCAATTCTTTTGGAAGCGCCCTCCATATGGATGGATGTGTTAAGTTTATGGTTTATACTAGTGGTTTTTATGTGGTGGTGGTGGTTGGTTTTGGGGATTGGCAGATGCCTGCAGGGTAGGTTACTATTCGACACACACACGCAACGGACACATGCAATACATGCCATGGAATAGGAAGATATTTGTTGATGGATACGTAACTAACTATGTATCATGCTTTGTTGGAGAGGAGGATGTAATTGACTGCTGTTAATACTAGTTATTATTCAGGAGGTAGGTAAGCAGTTTTAAACTATCAGAAGCCAGGATATTGACACTGGGGTTTGTTTTTAGCTTCGTTCCTGGCTAAGTTATTATTTAATATTAGTTGAACTACTGCTGCTCTGGTTTTCGTCGCACTGTATTTTTCAGATGGATTATTTAATGGATAAGTAACTAGGTAGGGATCAATTCAGGCCTGGGCTTCTACTATTTGTTTCTTACCACAGGAATGGGCGTGGTTATTATCTGAAGCTTCCGCTCAACCTTGACGCGGTGGATGCCGTTGGTATCATTATGTCTCTCCTTGCTTTGGCAACATCTGGAGCTATTTATGGGCTGTACAGTACCAAAGGTGATCAACAAGCATAATTAATACATAGCAATAACTAGTATATATATTTGGTGGCAACGATTGGAATCCTGAACAACCACACTTATCATATATCACTGACATCGTCAACGATCTATGCAGCTTCATTTCAAGAGATAACTAGCTCATCCTGCATGGTATCACACCGTAAACGCCATCCCCATCCCTATCCCCATTCCCTCCCCTCCCTCTTGCTCAACAGCAGTCCTCCCACCCATCCATCACCAGTTCACCACCCACATTGTACACACAATGCCAAACCCGTTGGCGCACGACGGCGTCGACGGGACACACACACGGGTTGATTGTCACTTGGGGCTGGCCGTTGAAACGGGGGTGGCACTAACACGGCTGATCTGTGGAGATCAAACGGTGGAGGGAAGAAAAAAAAGAAAAGAAATCTGGGGATTTTTCAAAACAAATAAATAAAATAAGAAAATATAAAACTATAAAGGTCCTGCCAAATTCCAATGTGAACGATGGAGAGGAGGAGTTACGCACGGACAAAAAAGGTTCCATGTTTCAGGATCGTGGGGCAAATATCAGCCATCAACCTGCTGATGAGAACTAGAGCTCGCTAAAAGGGATTTGCTCCTTTTCTGCGGAATTTGCCTTGCCAACGTACGAAATGCAGGTCAGCAGCCGATGCTATTTAGAGCGTGGGATGGTAATAACATTCGCTAGGAACTCGGGCTGTTATCAAGTACTATCGATTCATTCGTGTTTCCGTGTTGTTGCCAATTGCAAAGGAGAGAGAGTTCCTGTCTTGTGGTTTGGAGATATCCGAGGATCTGGCGGTGAAAGAAGGGGCCAGGATAACTCACGAACCCAACCCAATGCCTCTGGAGTCTTGATCTTCAACTCGTTGGACCTCAGCATACGAATCACCCCCGTGTTTGTTTCTCTTGACTCAATTGATTGATGCTGGTAGCTGGGAGCCTTCTCTCGAACTCCCCGAGCCTCCTCTCAAGGGCTGGATTTCAGATCTCAATCTCCTAGCCCAGCATTGATTCTATTTTCGGAAAATAACTACTTCATTAGTTCAGGGGATATCTTTTATGTCCCCCTCTCATTCCATGACGCTGATGATGGGAACCCCGAGGAATGTACGAAATGCCCAAATCTATGCAGGGTTAGACCTAAACACTATATACTGCTGCCACGCATCATGACATGGAGTAGATGATGCACACTTGTCCGTTTTATGGCAAAACCACTCCCATTTTGGAGAATATGATAACTAGTGTTTTATGGTTAGTTGTTAAATGAACCATATATGCCATCCACGAGCCTCAGCTTTCAAAATGGGGGATGTTCCTCCGAGCAACCATCAACCATCACCTGGTTGTTTCTAATTCCGTCAATTCACATTCAAAGCTGGGATGGAGCAAGTTACATTCATGTTTCACTCATGGAAATACAGCCATTATTTTATTTTCATGTCTTCTTCATCACTGTTTTTTACGCGTGGGAAAGGGGGATATCTTACCCCTATTATTCCACCGAGTATTTACTTACTTCCCACTTTGCCGGGAACAATAATCCAGGACCGGGTTAAAGAGACCAGTTGCAATAAACAAGCGGTCTCTTTATGCTGCTTGCTGCTGGGTATGCCTTTCCTTTCATATGACCTCTCGAGTGGAATGCCTTCAGCCGTGATAGCCAGCCATACTTAAGCTCACTTGAGACTCGATGAGCGTGCAACTGAGCCTAGTCCCAGGGAAAAATATTATCATAGAATACTTGTGTTGAGAATTGTTTTTTGGGGCATGCTTCTCTCTTCCCCCTAGATATTGTCATCTTGCCTAGGGGTTTAAACCAGTTTCCGGCCCTAGATCACCTACGCTGTTATTGATATATCACAGTGGAGAGGAAGAAAAGGGTTATATAGGTGAGATAACTTAGCTACTAAGTTGTTAGCATTATTACTGAGAAAAAGAGTGATCATAGGGAGGGTTATCGTTCAACATGGTTCCCGGAGATAGCTCAGTTACAGGGCTTGCGTTGAGATCGACTCTTGGATAGACACTTCAGCGTGGTCGCTGGAGATAGGATGGCTATGAGCTCCAAGATGGGATATGGTTCTTTATTAGACCCATGGCATGGTCCCTCCTTTCATTCTAATACAATATGAAGATGATATTCATATTTCTCAGGGCGAGCATCCCTCAGCATCATTCAAAAGTTGAATCATTTACTTGATAATGCCCCCATTTATAACTACCTTTCTCTGATGATTACACCAAGCTATTACCTTTGATTTATTCATGGTATGGCTCCATAAATGGTATGAATACCTTGTTTGAATCACGTTGGGACATATTCCCCTATAAAAAAGTCGGGGTTAGGGGTAGGTCTAAGCCCAAGGGTTAGGAACAGGTCCTTAGGAATAGCGAAAGGTTAGAGTTAGCTAAGGGGTTATAATCCAAGTGATATGGATTTTATGTTTCATTCCATGAACCCCAATAAAGTATAGCAGTTTTTAAAAAAGAGGATGATGCCTAAGAAGATAGGATTCTCAACATGGACCCTATCACCCTCCCCTGTTTTTGTCACGGGCAAGCTGGGCATTTTTGATAAGTGTGAGGAGCCATAACCCTCTTTTTAGTCTAGAGAGTGAATACCCATCAGGTAATCCGAATATCACAGGGATAATTAATTTTTATGGTGGCCAACCCAATGATGGGACGAAATCTCAATGGAATGCGGCAGGGAAAGGAAGCACTATAGGCCCAGAAATGATGTATCCATTCTATTTTAACGGGCTTGCTTCTGAGGTATATGGACTCCTTGTTGGAGAACGAACCCATGTCCATCATCATGCTTAAATCATTTCTTTTATTACTATTATTATTTGATCATCTCGCACAGGACTTTAGCCCAATTATTGAAATAGAGCCTTTGATGAATATAAAAGGATATATGCCTGCAAGCAGCAGGAGGCCTTTTAACCCAGGAATCCCACAAGGGACTAATAGCTTTGAAGCCCCTAATTGGCATTCCGCTAGGAAGACGAACGAGAAACCTATTCCCCATTCATAACATTGTCCAACAAACCCCTTTGCTTTGACTTGTTACCACTACAGGGAACCGGTCTTCATTACTGGCGCCTTGTCAAAATCGATCCCCCTATCCCGTTCCGCTGGAAATTCATCCGAACTTTCGTGGTCGAGTCGGTATTCGGTAACGACATGGATGGTATTGGTATTCCCATTGTCGACGACGATATGCTCTTGACTCGAGTCGGACGGCGGGACAGCGCTCTTCGTCGACTTTCTGGGCCACTTCCCTGAAGAAAGCTCATAATACTGGCGATTGGTTGTCCGGGACTCGTCGGCTTCGATTGTGGTAAGAACCCCAGCGTGGGATATATTGTTCGAGTTGAAGAGTGATTGGCTTCCTGGCATCTTGGAGCCGGCGCCATTCGATGAAGATTTGATCCAGGTTGTCTTGTTGAAGAGCGGTTTGATTCCAGGGGCAGTGACGACTATGATGGCTACAAAGGTCTCCCGCATAGCCCACATGCCAGCCGTGGTTATAGAGTTGATGTCGCCGAACGAGAAGATGAGACGGAGGATAACAGTGACAATGACGAACAAACCCGACGAGAATAATAGTATCAAGACCAATTTGCGGCGAAACTCGATTCGCGCGGAAAAGAGGATCGGAAGCGGGATCGCCATGATACCAAGATCGCAGCTGGTACAAAAAGCCGTTAGTCCTGGTAAGGGAGTTTGAAAGGAGGAATTCTCACAGAATATTCAACGTTCCGACCAGGACGTGGTTCGGCTCGCGCAATACGCAGTCATCTGTGTGATCTGTCAGCTCCCCAACCTAGGACGCCCTCTTTTCTGTCAACCTACCTCCTGGGTATGGAACCACCTGCCACGCCCTGTGGATGGGGGTGCACACAGCGAAATGTGCCACAATACAGGCACACCATGATATAACGCAAAATGCAGAAACAATCTTTACTAGTTTGTGCTGCCAAAGTCCCAGCCTATCTCACACACGTTAGCAGACGAATATACTGGTCAACACGTGTGGATATATATTACATACGTGAGGCGGTTGTACAGCGTCAATAGGACTCCCTTGAGAGCCCAGGTAAGAGTCATATAGAAGATCCAGGCTACGTAAAGACATTTTGACCCGAGAATGAAATCGCGAACCTTTTCGGGCGGGAGTAGTAGAGCTGTTTCTGAATTGAGTCCAACATTCGTCCCATATTTCTCTGCCAGCAGTTCCATATTAGTTCAGCACATTACCAAGAGCATATTCTTGGGCAAGGAGTTACCATAACCGTGGTTGGTTCCGGCGTTGATTGTGTAAATGCACTATGTTGCGAAGCTTGAATCAGCATTGCTATGAAACCCATGGATGTTCTTTACTCACCACTGAAAGAGCACAGAAAAAGTCATCGAGACCAAACTGCTTCAGCCCGACTGTTTGCCATCTTGCGTAGAATCGAAGGGCAAAAAGAAAAATCCCCAAAGCATATTCTGTCCATATCTCAATAATTGTGCTGTCATCCATGGCAAGATGTCAAAGAAGCAAAAACTTGACCAACAAAAGAAACCACACCCCTGACAAACTGGCGACGAAGAAAGAGAAACCTTACGGAAAGCTATGGATCCAAATATTCGGGTCCAAGTACTACCCCCTTACCACTAGGCCTAGGGATTCCAGACACCTCTTCGAGCCGCCTGTCAAACTTTGTACACGCCAAGGAGGCTCCAGTATCTCCGCTTGGGAGAACAAGCTGACGGTAGCGAGGACCAAGAAGTTGGAACGGAAAGCAAGTTGATCTCGGGCGACGCTATGGCTGTTCAAGTAACAACTGCCGTTTAGGTCCGCTCGATAGAGGCCAGGGCCCGTTTTCGTGGCGTTGGCATTCGGCTTCTGTTGAAGACACTGGTTTGATATGAGAGCAACTTTGATGTTTACCAGACAGGTAAGAACCTGATAATCTCTGTGTATTTCGGTACCCAGGACGAGATCTATGATAATTACTGTCAATACATATCCTGTTCTTTTATCGAGGAATGGGTAGAATTTTTGGGATCTGAACCATTTTCCTGCTGCACCGACTATTTGCCTGTACAGGGGGTGTAGGCCCTAGTCGATGCGTATCACCTAATCCGATCCAGGACGTCTGCCTCCAGCAAGATCCATCAAGGGCTTGATGTGGGATCCACTACACGGCAGCCGCGAATATGTAACGTCGCAGTTGTAAATCCTCTATTGGTGAACGAAGCTCCGGCTAACTCACGTATTTATGTTCGGTTAGTCAGGAGCGGGAAGTGTCACGCCAGAGCATCAACCTCTATTAGCCCTGATCCTTCGGCTGCTGATGGCCTCCTTCCAACTCCGTTATCTGGAGATTTGGGCCGTTAAAAACGGGCATAAAAGAGTTTGTTCGTTTGAACTGGCGTCCTGGTTTGTATTTGACGTAAACCGTATCAGCCTCCATCAACGGTGGGCGTTTTTCAACTGCTCCGGCACATATATTGAATGTAATCGGGGGGTAAAATTTGTTCACTTGTGGAGACACTGCCCTGGCTCTCGTTCAGCTAGCCAGCACTGTGATCCAAGGACTTCTTCCACAATTATCGGAAGTCTGGTACCAAGAGGTGTCGTTCGGAATACCCTTGCACCCCGTACATCCGTTTCATAGAATAATAGCCCGGTCTAACGATGAGCAAAGTCGTAGATCTGTTATATGCCGTATTCAGCGCGTGCCTCGACGGGCTTATCTCCATTTCTGGAAGCATGGGCATTTTAGATAGTCATTTGTACTCTGTTAGTACGGAGGGCATCTCAGTCCCTGACTCAGTAACAACTCTCCGATCAACAAAAGTTCCCACAGATTCGAATTTTCGGGGATTTATTAGCCGATCCGCGACCCAAATTCGCTTCGATCATACTCCGTATCCTGGGATCTTGTGGGGTTCGTGTTATTATGATGGGGGGGCGGGATCTATCCAGTAAAGATGTTTCAGCATGCACTTCTGGTCGTGAATAACATGCTGTACTGACGCAGAAGTATTGGCAACCCCCACCAAAATATACACTACTGGTTGAGGTAGAATTTGGGTGGGGGTTGCCAATACTTCTGCAGAGCGACTGTATGCCCGCGGGTCGTAAACTAAAAATCGTCGCCGCCTACCCAAGGCAATCAAGGGGCCATCGAGCGTCTGTCGCTTATCACAAGTTAACAATCTCAGACGTAACTGCTTTCAGGACTAAAAAGGATAATAGACTGACCCAGGGGTGATAGTTCCCCTCCACCTACCTTCTCCATATTGGCCTTGGGAGTTGCTCTGATCAACATACGTTTGACCTGGAACAGCGGGGTAGCTAAAGTTCAAGTGTAGCATCGTGCGGTTTCAATTATTTATGCCGTGGCATCTCGATTTGATGCTACAATCTTAGTCCTGTTGGGTCGCTTTTCACTTTCTGCCGCTAATCGTGCCTCTGCTTCCACCCACCCCATGCATCTTTTGCGCTGCACCCGTGGCCAAACGTAAGCACGATTATATGGCTATTGACCAAAATACCTCCAACAGACCAAAACGACAGCTGATCCCTCACATTGATCCTTGTTGTCAAAAGACGGGTGGAAAACTCCCCGATCCTTCGAAGAGAGTGGATAACTCGCGGAGAGCGGGGATTTCTCTCCTCGGTACCAAATCTAGGAGATTATGGTAGGTGGGAATTTCCCTTTCTTGAGACCGTTCTGTTCGCTTTTGATTGGATCCCAACCTCGTGCCAACACGAGAGAAAGAGTCGATCGGCATCGATATAACAACTGGCATTGACAGATTTTCTCGTTGAAAGCACACTTACGTGCGCATTGTTGCTTCGTGGTACGGAGTAGCTCGGGTATCGGGATGGGTCAAACTCAATCGAGGAGAACCCAAGATCGGTAAAAGTTTGGCGGCGGGTTTTGCTAGCTAGCCAAACCCTAATTTAACGCGCAAGAAAGTTGTGTTCCCCAGGCACACAGCTCTATTTCCTTGTGCTGGGTATGGTATATTTTTTCTCTCTCTTTTTTTTTTTTTTTACCATAGTTGTAGGGTTTTGATATTTCAGACAACTGCCAATTTCTGTGGTTTTTGCTGAGTTTGTGTTCACCAGAATGCAAGATCTGTCCCAAATGTTTTGGCTGATAAGTGAAAGTTACCCTCATCTAGTCTCTGTTTTTGGGACTATATATTCAGAATAATATGTGAAAATTTGCATTGTTGCATCACACAAACCAATACTCACCCAGCATGAATATCCATGTCTCCAAAGAAAGCCGACCAGTTCATATGGTAGTTATAGCAGTATAGGAGAGCGCAGGAGGCTCGAAAAGGGGGGAATATCTAATAACGTAGGGCATGGCTTAATAGGCCCAAGCCTAGTAAGCATAGTAGGCAAGGATGGATCAGCCGTAAGCCATGCAAGCTTGAGTATTCAACTCCAGTCCCTTGTTCGCATTATAGCCTTCAGCTGAAAATGACACTGGGGTCCAATAACGCTGCGTGGCGTATAATCGAATTGAAGAGAAAGATGAATATATTCACCTCATTCATTAGGATAATAATTCAGAGTATCTTACTCCATGTTATCCACGAAAAAAGTCTGGAAAATTTTTCATGGCGAAGACAAAGTATCGGAGTGATCGTAGGAGAGGCATAGGGAAGTCTCACGGAGAAAAAATTTCTCTCGGAGTCTTAAAATCGGTTTCTCAAGATGAAAGACTCGGCATATGCAATGACACTCACTGGACCGTTGGTGCAAGCCAAATAATTCCAGGGTCAAGACGGTTACTGTGGTTGGGGAGTGTTATTTCCCTGAGAATCCCGGTTTCTGGGTGGCCATGAGGAAAGTCCATCATGCAGTTTTGCTATGGAGAACTCAAACCACGGTTCTGGGTGCCGGAGATCATGTTTTCCATGTGGCCAGGCAGATGTAAGCAGATATACCTGTCGTGCTCGCAATTTCGCAATCTTGCTTTATCCAGTTGCCTCAAAATCCGTGAGGTTCCAAATGGGAAGCAGTTGTATCCTGGGTCGAGATTGCACTAGGGAAGAGTTATTACACAGCTTGGGAGATCTAAGATGGAACCAAGGATATTGTTATGGTTCGCGGGCACTCTCGAGCATGAACGAGTTTGCCCAATGGAAGGCGGGCCGGAGCCAGGCAGCAAACAAGACGAAGACGGGTGGTAAAGTCATAAATTATGACCCTCCTTGTCGTAGAACCTGATATGGCGTCCGGTTAACAATGCATCGACCCTTATAATCTGCGACCACAATTGATAACATTGGGGGCTGGTATTAGGTTCCCTGGTATTATCTTGCCTTTCCAAGCTCCCCCGGCTTCGTAAGCTTCCATTTTTCTTCTTCAACCAGGGCCACTGGTTGCCGCCGCCGCATATCCGAGTACAAGACCCTTCTTTTGGTTCGAAAATGAAAGCCTTTTGTGTATTTCACTGGACACGTGCTTGATATGTGGATGCGCCAATGGGGCCAACCGTTCTACTATGTTTGTTTCCTTTCATTTCGTAGCAATGGGGGCCGAAACGACCAACCGCAACAAAAATCGGGTCCCTTCCTTGACTACAAACAATTCCCACGGTCGAGAAAGTTGAACCAGAACCAAACTTGCAAACCAAATTTCTGCAGGAAAAACCCTAGGCTGTTCGGAGAACCGCTTTTGTCCAACGGCCCCCATGCTTTGGTATTTCCGCCCCCAGGTCCAATCCACGGGGGAGCGGGGAAATACCGCAACCATATTCCCAAGTCTGGTGAATTGGACGTTCAATATTTCCATCCGTTTCATCTCTATATTCGGGGGGGTCTTTTCTTGTTTTCCTTGGTTGATCTCGTTAGGTCCGGTTTGGATGATGTTCATGAGACCGACGACGTGGCCTTGGGGACTATCCACAAATCCGAAGATGAATCAGTTCTGTTGAACAACGTCATGTATGAACAGGCTTACATTAATCATATATCTTGGCAAGTTAGGGGGTGACGGCAAACTTGGTGGGAGATACACGGGGCGGGGAAGCAATGTTAGTATTGACGATGCACGTTGATGTTCACGGGAGTGTGGGCGATTCCAGACGGAAATGGATTAGTAAGCAAACGCTTTCATCACACGCAGAACGCAAGTCCTCCAGATCGAGACCTGCAGTAGGATGTTGTTTCGTGGACTTTAACGAATACAATTATCAGGTAGTGGGGTTTTTGACTCTATCACGCGAATTTAAGTTACATCTGATGAATATTTCTCAAGATAGTGGAAGCAGCGCGTGAAAAAATAACATGAAGATACGTTTAAAACTTCACAGAAGGAAGGATGATTTTCTAATCTTTATGATCTAACCATGGCGTTCCCGAAATCCTTTTTTGTTTGTCTATGCCGAGCATGATACCTTTTTCCCATGACACCTGTGCTGTAAATAGCGTAACAGAGAAAACAATTGGGTTTCCAACAGAGAAATGAAAGAACGCAACCTTTGAGGAGGAGACAGAGCGAAAACAAAAAGACGGAAGAAAGCGCGGAATGCATGAAAATAGGGATGCAAGGGAGCGCTTTTATTTTGAGATGGTTAAGAATCCAGCGCCCTATTCCAAGCGAAACGAAGCGTGGCGTCCCAGAGGCTCAATAAGTTCTCCAGCAACCCAGTCGAGGACCTCATTATCCACAGCCATGGGGGCATCCTCGAGCTTTCTCGAGAGATGGGTGGTGATAACCCGTTGGAGTTGCCTCGAGTTCGGTTCGTAAACGATATTGTTGAAATCGTCAAACGAGGTGGCAGCCTCAGCGTTGTCCAGAATATGATTATATTCGTCCTTCGCAAATAGATACGGGAAGAACCCGAGAAGTGAATCAACAACACGGTCAAGGTAGGCATTCACCTGGTGTTCTGTAATAGGGATAATGTCGACGTTGGATGGGGTGGCATGCAGAGTGCGGGAGTGTATGACTGGTTTATAGTCGTCCGTGTGCATAGTGCGAATGCCATTAATATAGGCCACAAACAATTGTTTGTCAAGATCGACAACGTCAGGGCTATGTTCGCTAGGATCGTAGTCTTTTTGGTTCACACTATATACCTCGAAGGTGGCGTGCTCTGAAGCATGCATAAGATGGGCTTGTTCATGGAAGGTCATTTCTGGTTCCGCCCCATTATCGTAATTTTCGTCCCTTCTAGGGATTATGCGTACGTCGTCCTTCAAGCTGAAGCGAACAGAATTAACAAAATGAATAAAGGAGCCCTCGTAGTCTGAATCGGCATCTATGATAGAAACAGGGTCAGCAATTGATACGAGTCGGGGAGTTCGATTACTGTGAGCTATGTACGTACCTCCTCCATCATCGGATTCTTCGTACTCGTCGTACTCGTCATACTCGTCAGACCAAGCGGATTCGTCGTCCTCGGAATCGTCTTCCATGCTTCCATCGTCGTCATCATCAGGATCAGAACCAGCTTCATATCCGTCTTTGTCTTCGATATCAATTTTCATTGCAAAATGAAACCCACTTGGCTTTTGCGAAATTATTGGGTTCTTTAAAATGGACTTGAGGCGGGGAGGGACCTGCGTTGGAGAAGGGCAGGCTGACGATATTGGAGTAGACAGCTCTAACATTCCAGATGTCGGAGAAGATGTAGCATGGCTGTCAAAGGTTGAAGAAGATTCAGGGGTAAAGAATTCGCTGTGATCCGGAATCGAACCCGGACACACTGGGCGAACGTCGTCGACCTTGGTCGCAACAACTAAACACGATTCTGCAAGTATTTCTGGCTGGGACTTCATCCTGTGAGATTCACAGGAGCCTCTCCAGTCCGCGGATAATAATCTAATTCCGGGTGCACAGCGCAGGACGACGGTGGAGGATACAGGGGTAGGCATAGTTTCAGTCGAGGCTCGCTTGAGTTCAGGATTCGCCATTTTTCGGAGGGGGAATAGTCGAGAAATCGAGACAAGGGTTTGCGAATCTCGAGAGTTCACCAAGGAATGGCTGATGGCGAGGTTTGGTTCTGCTTTCCGTATAAGGTGTCCCAACGACGGTCTTTCGTAGCGACAGACAAGAACGACAGGACGAAGGATGGCAGAAATAGAGAACGGCAAAGGATCGTACAGATAGAAAGAACAGAAAATGCAAGACGAGACTCTGACAGCACGCCGCCGGGCGGGGTCTTGAGGGCGGGGAACGGAGGAGATAGAACAGCAATTTGAGAAGGTGAATGATGTGGGTGGGGACTTCCCCCGACACGGTGAGAGGACATTTTGGCTCTGGGAAACGACAGAGTTGTTCACAGAAAGACAACCAGACCAGACGAGGTCGAGTTGCTATACATATTCACTGGTTTCAGAGAGGGGTATCTTTTTTGGTAAAATGAGCTGTTGGGTGGCTGGGAAATGGAGTGAATATCATAAAGAGGGGAAATCGCCTGGAGGAACAGCAGGCTCAGGTTTGCCTGCTCGCGTAATATATATCTTCTCTCAGTGAATCGCAATCTAGATCGCTGGTATCGACAATCGTTGTGATGGCAATGTCGAGGGGAAGTTCTAGGCCTCTCCGTGGGGTGAAATAAGGCGGGTTGTCTCCGTTATCGTTTGAGAGAAAGATACCCTCCATTCACTGTTTCTTCGAAGAGCGATGCTGATCCAAGGCAACCTCTTTGTGAGGAGACTGATCAAAGACCAGACAATAGCGATTCTCTCCGGTATCTCGGTTACTCGCTCGTGGACGCGACGGATTCGAGGGAGTGGATACTAGGATCGATCGGACGGCAGAGGGTTCGGCGGGTTCGTCGAGGCAGTCTGTGGCAGATGGCAAGGTAAATAAGACGGCTTGGTCGTTGAGTGAGGATTTCAGGTTTGGGGAGGGGAGGAGGGGGTGATCGCGCGATGTCTGGTCTTGACATCACTTGCGATGCTGACTGATGTTCGTGTTGGGCTGCGGATGAGGCTCATACAGATGCTTACGCAGATTGGTACGAAGCTTGAAACTTTCAAGCACTATTTGGCAGTCCACGTGACTATATATGGTAATTCCGCGGTAAGTCCCCGTGTATTATTAATCTTTGGCGGCTAAAATTGGACCTGGTGCCTGACGACGTCATTTTTCCCGGTCCTTCGAGAAATATCAAGCATCCGCTGGCAGCAAGGAGGTTGACGAGGTTGGCGATGTTCTGTATCTAACTTCCATTCCCTGACTTGGTAGACCTAGGTGTGCTCTTGAAGGAACATCATGCCAATCTGAAACACAATCCATCTCAACGAAGCCTAGCAAAAATATATTTCTGTTTCATTCCATGGTGAACATTTCAGCCCTCCCCATGAGTTTCAGCATCACTATTTGTCCGACTCTTAATCTAGGTTAGATGGGACTGGAATCGCATTCCCTTCGGTACCTTCTTCCAGAGGTCCAGTTTCATACGGGATACATTTTAATTGCCCCAAGTTCAAAAGAAGGCCCATCATATTGAGCCTCCCTCGCTGCGGTTTATTTTATATTCATCGTCCAGGCGTTCAAAGCATCTGGTATGATGTTTAATATCACTACATCCTATGCGCATACCAAATTGTCGATCGACAGTTCCAGGGGGCGAGACTGTCCATATGTACACTTGGGCCCTACACATGTAACTACAGAAATCCCAAATGCAAGGTCTCAGATCATGGCGTTGAACAAGCTTCGTGGATCCACACAGCCTACGCTTCGCCTGCGGCGTGGTGTGCACTAGATATTGCTATATAAGGCGTACAGAGAAGTCTAGGTGTTGATATAAGCAAGATAAATATAAAAACCTATGTTGATCTGTTTGGGGTGGCTCTGCCGCTCAGACTGTGGAGCGACATGATGCAGTGCGGTGTAATTATACAACGCAGGGTTGTTTTGGCAGCACGTCCATATATAGGGCAACCATGCATGCACATGTACAATGTACGTCTAATCTGGGCAATAATGCCTCCTGTACCGTCTCTGGTCAGGCCTGGCCTTATTTTCATGCCCCGCCTTCTCCTTAACCCCTCCCCTCCCAGTCACCGATGTCTCCCATCGTGTGGAGGATGCCGATGGGCGGTTTCAGGCGGGGCAGTTCATGGGGGATTACATAATCAGGAGAACAAAGACGAACCCCCAACGTCAAAGTTTTCTCGTCCTCACAAAGACCTGACACAAAACACTCCTATTATTCTTATCACCGGTCTCTGGCCCGGTATTATGCCCCGAGGCCCGACTGACATCATCCTCTAGTTGGTCTTACCACCCACTCGGTACCATTGTTGTCAATATGCGCTCCGGTCAGCCGTGGTTGGTCCCTCGTGGCCGGAGATAAGTGCCTCATTTCATCTTGCTTAATGTTCCGGCACGCCATGCGAGCCTTTTCGAATGGCTGGTGCGTTTAAGCTTGAATAGCTTTTTATTCATGCGATCGCCAAGTGCATACGGTATATAAATATTACGCCTTGGAAGAGATCATCTACGCCTAGTTATTATTCTCCTAGCCTGGAGACAAAGGATCTACATGGCGGCGAATATCGGCCTTCTTTGTTGATTGTTGTACTGGGATATAGACAATCGCATCAAATGGCCGCCGCCTGGGCCTGAAATATGAACCATCTCTGGCTGATGAGTTTGGATTGCATTCCCAATGCTGGAAATGCAATGGAAATGCAATGACGGACACCACAACGTGCTCCTTTCCAACTGTAGCACTTTAACCGCGTGGATGTTGAGCCTCAGCATACATACTATCCGACTACTCACATTGAGAAGGGTCTCGCCCAAAACACCATCTTGTGCTCCCGGGTTCCAGAGAACTCAAATTCAGTAGAGAGATAAACCTCTCGAATAGGCTCGATTGATCAGGCACCGTTGGCCTCTAATTGAACCATGTTTCCTGACTTTTCAGTGGAGACCCAACGCGGTCATCTGGCTTCTCCTCTGCACCACAATACCCCCCCCTCCGCAAATCAAATCAATCGATGAAAAGACTATTTCCCTGGAACTCTTTACGTATCCCCGTCGTTGTAACTTGCCCTTTTGGACGGTCAACAATTACCTCATATGGTTTCTTAATTGCCTTTCCTTTCCCAGAGGTACAGCTCACCTCTGCAATGTATTAGCTAACAACCGTTGGATATATTCCAAATTTACCCCAAAATATACTATTTTAGAATGCAGCTCGAGAATTTTGAGCCTGCATAAGGATTTCACTGTCCTTCATTGGACCCCGTTTTGTACCACGGTGGGGGATATGTTCTTGAAGATAAGGATATTTATAATTTTCCGTTCGTTCGACAAGCATTACCCTTGAAATCAGGAGATCCGAGTTAAAGTTTGTAGGGGGCTTTGTTTTTTCCCTCTTGATGACCCTGATTTCCTTTGTTATCGATGGCCCATAAACCATAACGGCTTTCCATCCACGGTATTGGTCTTGCACCTGGGTCTCGATGCCACTGCACGTCCTTCTAACATGTCAAAAATACTCTCTCACAGCCCAAGGCCTATGTCGGGCCCACAGTGGCACAGCGACGGATGTCTGACGGTGAGTTTTATAATGGTCGATCCGCTTCTTGACGGCTTCTTCTGCTTCTAGTTTTAGATCATAAAACCCGCACTCCCTTTTCTATCTCCCCTCATCCCTCCTTCTCTTCTGAATAAGGTGCAAAAAGCCCCTTGTCTTCAAACGAAGCCCGCAATTCCCGACGACCAACCGAAATCCATCTGCGGAGTTGTAGCTGGGGGAACGGCTTGACATTTTTAAACACCATTCTTTGACTGTTTGGAATTTCTGCTTTGTTTGTTTGATATTCTGCTATATGAGTGGTATTCTCACCCCGTGAGCTCTCAACTGGTCCTCAGGTCCTTTGTTATAGACAGTTGTACTTTACAAGGTAAATATCAAGTGTTGGTTCTATCCACACACTGCCCTACCTTCCCCTTGGATCTGTACAAATGAGCGTTTTCTGCCCCGCCCCCATTGCTAATTATCATGTCGAGCAGGTGGTGGAGTATTTTGATGAAAACGGCCGACAAAGCCCCTGCGAGGATTTTCTACTCGATCGATCATTCGTTCCATGACATGTTTACTCAACAAGCTAATATGCAAACTTTGCATGACGCTACCGACAAAGAAGCACACTACTCGTGTGGTGTCGACGTCCTCTTTGATGCAGGAACACCCTGTAAAACAGGTGGCGAGTTGCAGACTCGCAATATGCGCCATGATCTTCTATCCTTTCATCCAGACGCAGCTATGGCCATCAACGATGGACACAATTTTATACCCGGTTATAACTATTCGCAATTCGGAGATCCTTGTCCTGATTTGACGGTTGTGTTTCAAGATTCCAAGGATACCGGCATATATACATCTTCACCAACGTCCTCTACTCGGAAGGCATACAAGAACAGCCCATCCGCTACAAACAGAGTTCGTCATCAGGAACTAAATTCCCACAGAAGATCAATTCAAAAACAAAATCATCAGCTGGACCAGATGCACTCGTCAATACACACAAGCTCGACAATGGCGTATCAACACCCGTGGCCGAATCGATTTCAGAACTTCAATATACATGCTTCGGATGACCGCTCCGCGCTCTCATCATCATCGCTAAGATTCGACCAACATGATGGCATGCCGCGGCTCGTTGGGCACGTTGATGCGCTCCCAAACCACCATTCTATCAGTAACCCTAGATACGAATTTAATCCTCAACAACCCGCACCCGTCTCACCACCTACCTCAGATCACACTTTGAGGACAACATACATGGATCAACACACATCGACGGCGCCCTCAAGCCCTAGCCACTCTCCGCCCACCCATATATTACGCTCCCAGACTTCAGAAGACTCTTCAATGTCTTCATGGAATACCGAGCCAACTGATACAACCACCTTCCATTACTCCCCGGAGCTCCAAACCCATGATAGCCAAACCTGGTGGTCGCCATCACCAGTCCCGAATAGGGAGTTGCAGTCTTATTCCCAGAGCACATACCCGCCACTGGTCATGGCACCAGTACCCCAAAGGCCAAACCACCCAACTCGGGTACTCCAGAATGGCCTGGTTATGCATCTTGACCAATCTTCGCATATGTCATCTGTTATGGATACTCCGCTTCCCAACACGACAGTTTCCTGTGCTGACCATATGGGACTTACATCATATCCGTCACTTACGCCAGCGCGGGATCAAAGACCACATACCTCTCCATTTGAGGACTCCAACCAACGCCAATGCACACCTCCATCCCACGCCCACTCGGTTTCCCCTGCCAACATTGGATCCCCAGGAATGCCCCTGAGAGCCACATCTACCAACCCAACCCACCGTTCACCAAAGACAAAGCAGCAACTGAGCCTACATTACCAGCAACAACAACAACATCGACGAAGCCACATCCGCAAACCTTCCCACCTCTCTGGGAATTCCATGAGAGGAACAAAACCAACCCCTATAACACCCAATAACACACCAAACCCAATTGGCAAAGCGCCAATGAGCGTCTCGTTTGTAAACTTTACTCCCGAAGACAGCCAAAAGCTCCTGACGGGGGTCGCGCCAAGCGGGAGCTCAAAGACCAAGGCGAGACGAGAACAAGAGGCGCGCGAGAAAAGGCGCAAACTCAGCGAGGCAGCTTTGCTTGCTGTTAGAAGGGCTGGCGGTGATGTTGAAGCCTTGGAAGCAGTTTTCTGCTGAGGGGAACCTAACAATTCCTTTGAGAGTTTTTATTTATGATTATGTGCACATGAGGATTTAAGGTAGCAGCGCGATATAGATAAAGGGTTATTTGATTTTCCTTTACCTTTTTTTTTTGTTTCTCTTTCATTTCCTCCCTCCACCCCAGTCCCCCCAACATCTCCAACTTATTTACGTCAACTATAGGTACAAGTCATCATCCCACTTTCAACCTACCTGGGAGTTATATATTTGCAAATAACGGATTCCACGGCGTTTGCTGCGTGATTTTTTTTTCTGTTGCTTTCTGGGCCTAGTTGTGTTGTGTTGTGCTGCCTCTTCTTGTTTTTTTTTTTACATGGCGTTGTTAACTACATACTTGTCTCTCCTTTCGCATTTTCCTAATCCAGTGAATAGTGTGGGATTTTTCTCTAACAATACCTCTCCTCATGGACAGCTAGCATGTAAAACGGGGGGGCGAGGCATACCACTTTATTATAGAATATAGAGCATAGAATATAGAAATATTATTATTCATTTATTATATATATCCTTGCTTATCACCGGAAAATCTCTCTCTCTCTCTCTCTTTTTTTTTCTTCTCAAACTAACATTTCTATACGATCTCATACGCAGTTACCCTTTCTTTTTTCATTGTTAAACAATTTGTACTCCCCTCGTCCTCCCACCAGCGCCATGAAACGCATCCATGAACAAACACATTAACTCCCAGTCACGTTATTTTGCGGGAGTCAGTTCCGAACTTTCCAGCTCCGATTATTTTTTTTATTATTATGATTATTTTATTTCCGAAAAGGAAGAAAAAGAAAATACATACAGCATATTTAACATACGATGCATAGAGCTTCCAAAGTATGGACGAACGCCTCCATTCTGTTTCCCACCCCACAATTCCAGCGAGCACTGCAGTTCGACCCTCTAATGAATGAGAAAGCTCATGTATATGCGGTGAGATATGGTTCGAGCTTCGGGAGGGGGAGAGCAGGAGCAGAGGAATTGAAACCCAACCCACACATTGTTCTCTGGCTTTATGTGGTTCTGCATATATATAACCTAACCAACTGCACGGTGCATGAATGTTGCATACGTTGGTAGTCAACTAAGCATGGATGTAATCTTGGCTGTGCATGGCCTCGTTTCCTTTTCCTTTCTTCCCTCCTATTATTGTTGTCTTGCTGTGCGAAATCTTTTCCTCCTTGGAAGGGACAGCGTGGGGGCAAAAAAGAATCATAAATAGGTATGTACTATTTTTTATTTTTTATTTTTTCTTGAAAGGCGCGTCTATGTATAACCCAATGCTTCGAAACCGCCTCCTGGGATATATTTATCATGATGTCCTACACGCATGACACTGGTCACGAAGAGAACGTGACACATATACTTGGATCCCGGCGAATGTAACTGCCTCTGGGCAATATGGATATTGGGGTGCACTCAGTGGGCTGCTCCGATGTATGATGGTTTGAGCGAGCGCGCCGCAGCGGAAAGGAAACCCGAAATATAAAGAAGACGACAGATTCCTGTTGCGCCACTTTGATAATGAATAGTATACAATGAGTAATATACAATAAATTTTGTGATGTAAATGAAGTAAATTGCCAGATAATCCAAGCGCTTGGGCCCGAAATTTTCCTAATCGAGCAGCGGAGCAGATGGCGCAAAGGTATGGGTATAAAGCAAGGGACCACATCCACTATTGCTTCAACGCGTGTTCCATAAGGCATTTATTGGTAGGATTCAAGTCGGCATCAAGAGTGCAGCAATATAACCGGCGCATGTAAGCCTGGCTGCAAGGAATGGCCAATAGAGTACCCATGGGTTGGATCAAGGCGAACCACTGCGCTGGGTGAACACTAACAGTGCGTCAGAGGCGCGGAGAGTCCGGTGTTTCTCGAATAGTGTCACTGGGGTCCCATCAAGCACTTTAGCAATAACACGCTCAACTTCTTCCAATTCGCGATTATCTTTGTTTCGGGGCGGGTGACCACGAATCGGGTTGCCATTTCTCGCTTGGTCCACCTGTCTCTCTCGCCCAAGGAGTCTTCTTCCCCTTGCCTTGCTGTTTAAGTTCGGACTCGGTGCCAATCGCACTGTGTACGCCTTCCTCGCTCTCGGGGTGACCAGCCGCTGTTGGTGGATGTGAAGCGCTGTGAGGTCGTGTTGCAGGTCCTAGCTGGTGTGCCTGTGGTCTGTCGAGGAAGGAGGGTTTGCTGGCCCATCTTTCATCTGCGGCTTTGGCAAGGTATTTCATGCGCTCTTGTCGAATCAGCTCGTTTTGCTGTTCCTCAATCGTGGGGGGGTTCTCTCGAACGTAGCGAAGCCATTGGTGCCATTGTGCTACAGATACCACTGCTGTTAGCAAGAGCCATAGTATGGAGGTATTTTCTGGGACTGCTAGGCTGTAAAGGGGTCTCTGGATTTGATTCCAATAAATGTCATATCGTAGACTTACGCGAGACTTTGACATCAGAGAGGTGTGTTCCTGGATTGTATTTTACAATGCGCCGGAACCGTCCGGCATTGAGAGCATCTTTGAATTCCCAGAAAGTATTTCCAGCCAGATCAGAACCTATAGAGTGTCAACAGAATCCTTTCCGCTCGGTAGCACCGCTAATAATCGCGTAGATATGAAGGCTTGGTCAGGGAAGCATACCAGCGAGAAACGACTTGCGCCAAGGGAGCTTCAGGCTTTTCCATTTGAACCAGAGACTATTGATGGGGCTCATGGTTATGACCCAGAGGAAACAGACATATTCCAGCTAAAGGGTACTTGTAGCGGGCTTCGGTGAAGGCTTATTGTGGCATGGCGGTGGAGGAGGGAAGAGTTGTGGCCACCGAAAGTCAGGCCAACCGAGGGCATCGAGGGCAATCGGGCCAACTTTGTGGCGGAGCGAGGGCATCGCTGCAATGTGGAATCCGCCAACGTCGTCATTTCTCCCTCCGCAACCCCTCCGACCCGCCCAATGGACAACACTCGACACCACAGCGCGCCGCACTCAACAACCAGAACCCGCCCAGCTATATATCTGTTCCATACTGTCTCCTGTCGTCGATAAATCAGCAGCATTTGCCGCAGTTACGGGACCCTGGATGTATCTGCGCTGACACCCGGAACCGCCGCGTCTCTAATCTTCTATCCTGAACAGCCAGCACCCATCCAACTCGCGCGCCGATAGCCTGTAACGCCACAGAGAATTCTATCCTTCTGTCATGGCGTCCGTTACGTCGTTGGATAAAGACTTGAAGAACCTCCGCCTTTCTCGATACACCCCCCAAGCGGCCAATGAAATACAAGACTGGATCGAGGAGGTGCTGCATGAGAGGCTTCCAAAGGGAGACCTATTACAGCTATTAAAGGATGGAGTGATTCTTTGCCGGTAAGTAGATCGTATATTTCTACGCTGTGCATAATTTACGGGACGAGTTTCTAACCAAGCCCATGCTTTAGGTTGGTCAACCTCGCTGTATCCCCAGGCGTCAAATATAGAGCGTCCAACATGCCCTTTGTTCAGATGGAGAACATCTCACACTTTCTCCGTGCCTGCCAAATGGCGCCAATCAACCTTCAACCCCACGATGTCTTTCTTACTGTCGATCTCTACGAATCAAAAGATCCCGCGCAAGTGCTACAATGTATACGTGCGTTCAGCAGGAGAGCCAATGCGCTTCAGCCGGGAAAGTTTCCGCGTGCAATAGGCGTCAAGAATAGGGGTGACGCAATGAGTCCCCAACTTACGGGTTCGAGCCAAGGCGCCGGTATCGGGCCACCCTCCTACGCTCGTAGTCGAGGCACTAGTAATGTTGGCGAATCGACTTCCACCACCTTTAATCCTATCGGGAAGACCTCTACTTCTGGGCATAGCAGTCCTACAAAACCACATTCCGGGCATACTTCACCCAAACCTGCGATTAGTGCTTGGACCAATAAATCGGAAGAGACCTCGACAATACCTGCCTGGAATATACATCAGTATGGCTACATGGGAGGCGCAAATCAAGGGAATCTTGGAATATCGTTTGGTTCCAGGCGCCAGATCACTACACCTGCTCCCGCGGTCCCTACTTTGGCGGAGAAAGAAAGAAAACGACGAGAAGAGGAAGCCGAAGGAGCAAAATTGCGACTACAGCGAGAGGAGGAAGATCGCAGACGACAAGCAGAACGTGAGGCAGAAGAGGAACGTGCCAAAGCCGAAGAGGAACGCAGATGGCAAGAAGAAACTAGAAAGTTGAGAGAGAAGGAACGTCAAGAGGTCGAGGACGAGAAGAAACGATGGGCTGATGAACAGCGCAGGTGGGAGGAAGAGGAGCGTCGCAGGGGCTTGGAAGAGCGAGAAGCCGAAGAACGACTAGAGAAAGAAAGGCAGCGGAAACGGGCACTGAGTGATGCGCGACTGAATGGCCAGTTTCTTAGCCAGTACCAGGCCGCTCAGACCAAACCACCCCGTGCGACGCCGGCCCAGGAGTCATCAACATCCAACGAAAGCGAACGAATAAAAGAACTTGAGAGGCAACTCGAACTCGCCAAGGAAAGAGAGCGACATTATGAGCGCGAGAGGGAAGAACATGCTAGGTCCCGTACTGCTCACCAGCCAGTGGATTCGCGCAAGAATAAGTCTCGGAGCCGGAGCCGTCCACGTCCTACTCCAGTAAAACCAAGCTATGATGTATCTTCCCGAGACGAGGAGCGCAAGATGCTTCGATCTGAATGGCAGTCCCTACAAGACCAAACTCCACCCACTGAGGCTTCTCCGCCTGCCCTTCCAGCCCGGAACTTACCCGAGCCACCAGCAAAACCACCAAGAAATACAAACCCGCCTCCTTCTCCGCGTCCACTACCGGACCCCGCAAGATACGCCAACAAAAACCGTACTGACCGCTACCTAGCCGATAACCCGGCCCCTGAGCCTTCTCGCCCAGTTTCTCATAGACCTCCAGAATTATCTACCACATCTGAAGTTGATGAAAATGTCCGACGGATCGCCTCCACCCAAAAGACGCGAGCTGGCGGGTGGGCCTCGAAATCGCTTCTTGAACGTGAAATGGAACGGGAGCGCGAACGACAGCGAGAGTGGGAAGAGAACCAAAAACAGACAAAGGAATCTGTGAAACGCGGGGTCGACACCGCAGGGACAGGTCCTGGCGAGGGTGCGTGGGATGTCCACCAATATGGATACCTCGGGGGAGATAACCAGAATAGGGGAGGGCCTGGTTTGAGTTTTGGAGGACGGAGACAGATAATTGGACCGCGTCCGCCTCCTTAATGGTTTTTTTCACCTACGACTCTTGGGTGGCTAACGTGTCATACAATATTTCTCAACAAACCACCCTACGTTTCACCATGACCCTTTTACTTCTTTCTGACGTTAATGGATATCCGACCCTCTATATTCTTGGGTGTCCTATTCCGATTACAGTGATTTGATGGAAATGACTTAACTTTTGTGTGAATATTTACGTTGCATTTCAATTTAATTTCCCATGACCAACAAAATGGCTAGCTCTAGATTAGCGGAAGCTGATTGGAGTAGAGAACCAATGTTTCTACTTTACCCCCCTTGTTTGCCGAAGCGTTGACAAGTAGTTATTCTTCCTATTTCCTTTCCTGCTACTTTCTTTTACTTCGTTCTTAAACAAGGTCGCGGCAAGTGATAATAGACCAACCGGCCCTATATTCTATAAGTTCTAGTATATATATATTTAAACAATAAACAAAAAGTATATATATATCAAATCCCAGATTCATAAGCATTGTAATGCGAGCCGACCCTTGTAGAACGTGCACGCGTGAAACACAACATTGTCTAGCCTGCTCCTCCAAGCAAGCACAGCATGAAGCTATCTATGAACCCACCCTTCAGGCAGAAAAGGGGTACAATCGCACGCGTATCAAGAGTGAATGACGGAACTCACTGCAAAATTTACACTAGAGAGAAAAGCAAACTAAGTGATCAGGGGGTTCTAATTGTATTCCCATTCGTATATAGGGGGCACAGGAAAAAAAGGGGGGTCATGTGGATGTTTCTTCAGCTTGAAGGGAACCCCTGGACTACCCTACTTGCTGTAGGGATTATTTATAGGATTCTTGTATAGTTATCTGTAGCTAGGCATGTAAAATTGATAGAAATGCCTCCTAGTTTTCGAGCCCTCGATCCGAGACGCATCGTGTAACTTGCTTAACTGGTTAGCTGACACAATTGCTCAAGTTTGTGTGACCATAGCGGAATCCCGATATCTTCCTATATGGTTTATTATTTAAGGAAATTCAATAAATTGTGTCTTGGGTTTTGTTATTTTCTTTCTTTTTTAGTGAAAAGGTAGGATACCCCGAATAGCCAAGCTCACTCACACTTTTGTTGTTGGTTTACCGATAATACTGCTGTTTATTATTAGCCTGGAGTAGCCATGCTGAGAGATAATGACATGAGAATTTCGATCCCTGCTCTTGAGAAGTGACTTGGGACCTACCGCCCTGAGACGGGAAATGTCATTGAGTGTCTGTAAATGCCGGGAGTAGTTGTGTATGATAGGAAAAGGGAGGTCATGTGCTGAGGTACGCCCTCCTCCTACCCCCCCTTCGCCGGTGGAAAGCAACCACCCAAACACAACCTTCTCCTAGGCCTTTTGCTTCGAACTGTAAGGCTTTGAAAGTGTGATTTGGAAATTGGCCTTGAACTTACTGTCTAATCTTCATTGCAGACAATTTGTTTTAAAATGCTTGATCTAAAATTTATTACACACATAAACGTTCTTATAAGTTTAGCTCCTTACTAATTAATGATATCTTCAAGCAGAGGGTCCTTATTATGTACAAATATTGCGATGAAAACAAGGAAAATGCTAAAGCCAAGGACAACAGAAAAGACCAACACAGCGGCACTACTCCTTCCGTTCGAGCTTAATCCTCAGAGAGGGGAGGCTGAGAGCCGAAGCTTTCCCCTCCTGGTCGACATCAAAGACAAAGTGCAAGAACGAAAGGCCGCCAAACATCTCGGCGTCGAGCGTTATCCAACCGGAATCTTCCACAAACTGCTTTGTAAAAATGCCTAGAGCTTTGGTTTTGGGAGTTGACTTCGTAATAGGGGTATATCTAAACGCCACTTTTTCCCCCCCAGCCTCCGTAATTGTAGGTACCACTCGTAGATCGTCGACGAAGAGCTCGCTTTTTACCTTGGGGAGTAAATCGACGCCGCGACTGATCCATTCTGTCACGAGCAACCCGTCCGATACACCGTCAGTCTCGTTCAAGGCGAATGTCACTGACGAATCCAGGCCGTCGACGGTCAACGCGTATGTGCCAACCAAGTTGCGCTTAGCTTCCGCTGTGGCCTGCGCCTCTAATGCAGGCAGCATCGTTTCGGCGACCATGTCGGCGACGAGGAAAGTGGCACTTGAGCGTAATTTGGACAAACTTGTGCCAAGGACGCTGAACCCTACATCGTAATCCGGGATTAGGACGATAGTTCCGCCATAGAAACCTGAATCGCCTAATTTGGTGTACATGTCTGTCACCCTCCCTGAAGGGTGCTGGTATCTGTGGATTTCCCATGGGCTGCCGACAGAGTATTGCAAATGGGAGGTGTGGGAAACGGGTTTTAGCCATTTGCGTGTCACATCGGGATCAAGAAGGGTGGAGTTGAGGATGCCGCCGCCAAATTTTGCGAGGTCGTTGGTTGTTGACCAGATGCCGCCGGACGATTGAGTGACACCGCCGTCCAAGTCGAAAAAGGCGATGGTGGCATTAACTGGAATAGCAGAACGATGGTACTCGGATGTAGGAGGAGGTCTTGAGAAGGAGCCTGTCAAGCCTAGTGGTTTGAAGATGCTTTCGCTGTAGATTGTATCGAGGGATTTGCCGGTGATGCTAGCCAGTGCCACGCCAAGGGTGGTAAAGCCATTGTTTGTGTACACTGGACTTCCCCACGGGAGGAAAGTGGGAGATCCACCCCGTACGCCCTCGATGTATTTATCTCCAGGACAAGTTGCAGCAGTGTATGATGAAACGGCACACGGTACATTGGCCGTTCGGTCGTCTTCATCTAACGGAGGGAAAGCGTCACCAAACACTTTGATCTTTTCTACATCATATGCAATATCTAAAGCGTATGGGAGACCCTCTCGTGGAAGCCCAGCTATCTGAGCAGCTAGCGCGCGAGGTGTGATTTTGTCCCATTGAATGTTCAGGACCGGGTCAGAATGCGTCCGAGTGTACTCTGCTAGCCCAGGAATGAGTTCGGATAAGGGGCGGTCCCAGCCTTCGCAGTCCAACTCGATCATACCAGCAAGGACTGTAAACGCTTTCGTGATGCTGGCAACGCGATAGATGGTGTCCCCATCAACTTCATCCGCGCTTTCTGGGTTATCGGCAACCTCAGGGGCCGTGTAGTGAAGCTGCAGGGACTCAGCAGCAGAAGGATCGCGGACGGAGAACATGCCGACGGAGAATGTGAGATCGGCCACCCCATAATCAGTTAACTCCTTTGAAGGGTTGCCGGATTTGAGTTGTGACACAAGAGTCGAAGAGAAATTCGCCCAGGTTTTGGCGACGAGACTTTGATCGCTGGTCAAGTCTCCGGGCGGCGGAAAGAGAGGCGCGAGGAGATCGGAGAGCGCACCCGTGGCACATATTGAGGCCAGAATAAATGTATGACTTAAAAAATGCATGATGAATGTAGATTTTGCGGGAAAATCTGTGGCTATCAGATTTTAGCTGTTAAGTAGGGAGGCATTCTTGGGTCTTTTATATTTCCGCCTGTAGCGGATTACTATCAATCAGCCCGCAGCAAAACTTTGAATGTGAAGAATAGACCCTGTCTAAATTCAAAAAAGCCTTAGGTTAGCTTATAATTCGCCCTGGGACCACATCCTGCGGACGAGACTAGATATCGTTAATGCCTTCGAACCCAAGCTTCTGCCAATGAGAGCGTCTTTAGAGAGGCAGACCAAGCCTTGCGAGGCTGAAGCTCGAAGATCGCTATTTACAGGGAGGAAAATAAAAGGACACGTCCTCCTGGGTTCCGCGTATTGTCGAAAATAGAAAACGTGCTGTGGAGAGAGCGGACGGCGGACGGTGGACGGTGCATCAAAATGCTCGAGATACGCGTATTTGGGAGTTGAGGCTGATCAGGTTGGTTTTAGCTACGCGCTAGCGGCTTGGCATTATTCGGCTAACCCGACTAGCTTTTTAGTATCCGCGTATTTTGGTATTTTGGGATGGGACAACAACAACGTCAACACCCCTATCATCTATCATCTATGGCGTGGCAGTGTTTAGCTTGCTGATCCCATAGGCATCGCCGCATCGGCTGTGATGATTCAAGCTAATCGCCAACAAACAGGGCAACGACCGCAGCACTTTCAAGTTTCCCCCATGACTGAGGCCGGGATCATCAGCGTGGAACGTCAAAACGGGTCATGCCTATGATGAGCGAGATCCTGTTCGATTCAGGTTGTTTTCTAAAATAAGCATTTGTGATTTCCCCTAGGGTTCATGGCTGCCAGTACAGTCAGATTGTCTTTCATCCTCTATTCAGCAATACAGCCACAAACGCTCGCAGGCCTAACAATTTAGGTTCAACGGGATCAAACATCAATCCGACCGTTATGGAGCCCGCCGCTAACAACTATGTCTGCCCCAGTGGTGTACAAAGCTCCATCGCTTAGCAGGTATGCTACTGCCATCGTAAGGTCATCCCTTTGACCGATTCGACCGAGCGGTGGTACCCGATTAAAGACCCCCTGAAGGTCTTTGAATTGCGCTGTCATCTCGGTCGCAATATAGCCTGGTGATAGGGTGTTGACACGGATGTTGTAGGGGGCCATCTCAACCCCCAAGGTTTTCCCAAGCAACTTGATTGCTGCTTTGGATGCGCCATACATCGAGACTCTCTGGGCAGGAACAGCACAGTGAGCTGCTACGGACGCAATCATTACGATAGAGCCACCGCTGTTTTGCTTTATCATTTGTCGTGCTACTAACTGAGCGCAAAAGTATGAGCCCATGACCTATCTTGGTTAGTTTGGTCCCGCCCTACATGTATGTCATTGTGCCTGGACTCACATTAATATCAAGGACGCGCCGACACTCCTCCCACTCGTGATCTATGAAGGGTTTCTCTAAAGTAATGCCGGCTGCAGTGATGCTATGACGAAGTCAGCGTCTGGGTCTCAAAAGCAAACTTGTAAGACTATCTCACCAGTTATTGACACGCCCGAAGTCCTTTACTATTTCGGAAACTGCGCTTTCCATGCTTGCCTTTTGAGTCACGTCTGTTCTATGCGACGATAAAGGGAAGATATCAACTGTCAGATTCATGGGATGAGGGGGCATTGTAGAGTCAACATACTTATAATGTTTGATTCGACCTCCAGCGTCACTCTGGAGCCCTGCTAGGTCAACTTGTGGATCTAATATATCCAAAAGGGCGACGTCGCTCCCGAGACCCGCCATGGCTTCAGCTATAGCCAACCCTATCCCTCGACAACCGCCTGTTCTTGAGTTAATACTTGTGAAACTGTCTGTCTATGGGATTTAGTTTTAGCTCACCCGTTATGACGGTCACCTTACCCTCAAGGGATAATTTGGAGGCAAGTGACCCGTTGAGTCTTGTGGATCGTTTAACTGGTGATGGGCTGGAGGGAATTTCCTGTTGGTATTTTGGAGTTTCCCGTCCGCTTTGCACTGGAATAGCTGTCCAGAAGAACCTTGGCCATTGCGGTGATGATCTATATGCCATCGGTTTGGAGACAGATCGAAGCAATGCATTGCGTCCAAATCTCATCTTGATAACAGTGGCTATTGTTGATTTACGTTTGTCGAGATGCAAAATGAACGATGGGAGGGGCAGCAAGGAACCGAATGTATGGAGGCGGGAAACTGGTATTTAGATCTTCCAACTTCCCCGCAAACACCACGTGTGACGAAATACGTGTTCTCCCTGGATTGTGCCAGGCGTTAACAAACAAAAACCCAAGCCCTACCGCTCATATGTTCTGACTGGGAAGAATCAAGAACGCCCAGAAGCAAGCCACCGTTGGCTATCGGTGATTCTACCAGCATCTTCGTACACTGACGATGCAGCACCACCGGGAACCCACCGAAGGAGCTTTCCTTGGAGGTGGTGCCAGTCTGGTCAAGAGTGATGGACTCGATCTAGTCTGGATTCCACCGGATGCCTCTCTTCCTCAATGGCGGCGGAGAGGTCGATAAATCATCGAGCTCCTTCAGCATCGGTGGAGATTGCATTGGTCTAGCGCAGTCTCTACAAAATAACCCCAAGGGATGCTTCTCTGGAACGAGGAAGTCGTTTATCACGATGGGACCAGAGGATATGGTAACCCTGTCTGGGCACTCGGCAGCTTATATACCCTCTGCATTTCGCCGGGCACATAGCTATTGCTTAGAAGTTCACGCTTGGCGCAGAAATTCATACTTGCGGACTCGTCCTTGGCCAGGCGCATATGGTTAGCCAAATACGATACCCTAGGTTTCGTCCATTGGCTTTTCTAGTCCTCGGGGGCGGATAGGGGGGCTGACGAACGTTGTCCTTCCCACATGCCTGCACAGAAAGCTTCGATCAAACGCTGGCCCTCGTTGCCCGTCGTCAAATACCTCCGGTCCAATCCAACCACAGTCAAGGGGACGGCCCGGACGCCGCAATCATTCGAGATGAGATTGTTTCTCCGGTCAATAGACTTCAGGACTGGTGTCGCAAAAGATGCGAATTTTCTAACCCGAACGGCTCGAACTAGCAACTGCATGCCTCAGGATATAGAGCGCCAATTCCCAAGACAGGCGCACTAATGACACACTGGGAGAGCCGGACGAGTCCCTGGTAGAAAGGCCGAGAGCATCACGTGGTATGAGCAGCCATTTTAAGGACGAATGAGACTGCCGGTAGGGACTTAGTTCAGTTCCAAGGAGCCGCTTCCGGCACCCCAACCGGGATGCTGAGGATTTAAATATGATGCATTTTCACCATGACGGAATCTCCAAATACTTGTAGCTACAAACCTTGGATATTCTGGTGTGCTCGTCTTCTTGTACAAGTCAGTATTTCGGATTGAAATGAGCGCAATGAAAACGTTTTCGGTAGGCCCAAGAAGGAACTCAACCTTCTGGGCCGATTGTCCGGTATTCGGGTTCGGCCCGAACCTTCCTAGCAGGACAGCCGAAAGCCGAAAAAAACAAACCCTCAGCGAACAACCAGCCAGCCAGACGGAATATTGACAACGCCTTCACGGATCCGAATCCCTAGGAGTTAGAATCACAAGTAGCTCGCGACTTGATTGATTCATAGAAAGCAAACAGCTCGGACCCACAGATGGAGTCCTCGCATCTACCCCGCAAAATCACTATTTGACGGCATTCGGCTATGTCAATCTGTGGCGAGTATGGTAGGGCATACCGCCACGGATTTCAGATCTATCAGAGATTGTGAATCTCATTGATACATTGAAATGACATTCCCACCTAGCTCACATGTCTATTTGCAGCCTTACGGTGCCCCCCTATCCTGATAACATGGAATTATTTGCGGATATATTTGAGTCAGGATTCCAGAGAGGAAGGTATCCACATCCCAATCTTGCGAATAATCCGGGGGAGAATATGAGGGGGTTCCCGAATAACCGAACAAACCCTTGATTGTGCCAATGGCTTATGGAGAGCCAAACGTCCTAAAAAGGGTTACATGGCGCTCCCCTTCTTATTTATACGCAAATCGCAAGCCTTGATTCCTAAGAACATCTGTTTTTAGACCTAAACCTTCATATATTGTTCCAGATACCGTTACTATTTACCAGCAACCATGCCATCCATCGAACCAGCGCCCTTGCGCATCGCCTCCGTCTCTGGTGCCGTGACTGATAGACGTCATGGATTTGCCGAGGTCGCGAAAACTGAAGACGTAGGATTTATCGTTGGCGATTGGATGTCTGAATATAACATGACCACGAGGGCCGGAGGGAAGGTTAACGGCAGTACTCAATCTGCAGAGTTCGAACACACATTTTTGGATTCGATTGAGCCAGCGTTGGGAAGTCTTGCAGAGAGGAATATCAAGGTGACCGTGAACGCGGGCGCCAGCGATACTAAAAAGTTGCACGATGCGCTTGTGCAGATTATTCGCTCGAAGAATCTGAATTTAAAAGTGGCTTGGATTGAAGGGGATGAGGTTTTAGACGTGGTGCAGAAGGCTATTGATGCTGGGGGCCAATTCACTAGTCTTACCACAGGTGGGATTGATTTAACCCTGTTCCTAGAATAATACATTCGCCAGAATCCAGACTTACTCGAGAGGCATAGGCAAATCGATATCTGACTGGGGGTTCACTCCAATTTACGCCCAATGCTATCTTGGATGCTGGGGGATCGTGGAGGCATTCAAACAGGGTGCGGATATTGTCCTATGTGGCCGAGTCACTGATGCATCCCTTACGATGGGCTGTGCTGCTTTTCATCATAACTGGAAGCGCGACGACTATGATCAGTTAGCCCATTCCTTTGTCGCAGGCCACTTTATCGAGTGTTCAACTTATGTGACGGGTGGGAATTTCTCCGGGTTCAAATCCTTGCCAGGACTGTCGTTGGATGTTGGATTTCCGATTGCTGAGATTAGTTCAAGAGGGCCATTTGTCATTACCAAACAGGGGGGGCGAGATGGGATGGTAACAATCGATACTTGCAAGGCACAACTGCTGTATGAGATCCAAGGCCCGTATTACTACAATCCTGATGTCGTCGCTATACTCGACGATATCATAATCGAGCAGCAGGCAAAGGATAGGGTGTATGTCTCTATTCCATGTTTACTATCGACTTTTGCGTGAAGCTAATATTCGATAGTCACGTATCGAACGTCAAAAGCATGAAGCCGCCTCCAACAACAAAAGTGGGCATCACTGCCTGTGGTGGCTTCCAAGCAGAATCCCACTATTTCATGTGCGGATTGGACATCGAAGAGAAAGCAGCGATGCTGGAAAGACAAGTCCGTCACCACCTCGACGAGTCTCAGTATCACACTTTGAAGTTCCGAACGAACGGGTCCTGCCCAATAGACCCATCCACCCAGGACTCAGCAACAGTCAATCTCCGAATCTTTGCTCAATCCCGCACCGAGACGCCGCTGTTGACGCAAAACTTCTTGCGTCCTTGCACCGATATCATCATGCAATCATATCCCGGCGCAACATTCGGTGTTGACTCGAGACAGGCTGCACCCAAGCCCTATTATGAGTATTGGGTTTCCTTGATACCGCAAACTGAAGCAAAGCACGTATGTCATTTGCCTTTTAAAGACACTCAGCTAGCCATCGGTTGTCCCCAAGACACAGCCCCTTTTATACATGACCAGCCATCGTATGAAACGCAATCGCCGGTCGATTTCCAAAAATTTGGTCCCACAACTCGAGCCCCATTGGGCTGGGTCGTACATGCACGCTCCGGGGATAAGGGATCAGATTGCAATGTCGGGTTTTTCGTTCGGCATCAGGATGAATGGGACTGGCTTCGATCAGTCTTGACAGTGCAGAAAGTCAGGAATCTCCTGGGTAAAGATGACGAGGGGAAACCCATCTTCAGATTCGAACTGCCAAACATTTGGGGTACGTATTATCGATTTCTCGCAAATGATCTTATTCTCAGATTGTGTTTCTAATGCCTTGTTAGCCGTCCACTTCCTTCTTAAGGATCATTTGGATCGCGGTGTCTCGTCTAGTTCCACATATGATGTACTTGGGAAAAACCTGGCAGAGTATTTGCGTTGCAAGCTAGTGGACATACCAACCCAATTTGTCGAGCGTGGTAGAATATAGGAGAGTATTTTGGTTATTAGAGAGCCAAATAGTATGAAACTGCTTGAACTCAGGGGCAGGCAATATTGTCATGCTATATAGAAATTCGTTGTTCTTCCTTCTAATGCAGCACATTTAAAGTCACACCTTCACAATCAAGTGGGCATAACTGTCACAGATCAGCTCCAGAACTCCCAACAACCCAATAATGTTTGTGGATGACAACATCAACCTCAGCAGCCTACCCAACATGAATGAAGGGATCTACAAGTCTCTGATCTTCCCTTTCTATCAGCAAGTAAACTTCATTTGATCAGCACTGTGTGACACAAAATAATGTTCTGGCTACATGACATGCTAATGCATATTCCCACTAATATTCTAGTTAAACATCTTAATAGTTATTCAATCAATCTCTTTTCTTTGTTTCTTTCAGGCCCTGTTTGTTCAGCTAATTAAATATGTTTCAGACTTATACTTTTCTTATTGCTCACTTAGTTTAGCACCCCCCACTACCTACTATATCTAGCTGGCCTGCCCCTAATGTTTTATCTCTTTCCTTTTCTTCTTTGTCTTTCATTTTGTGTATTTAGCTACATATAGCTTTACCTTAATATAGCTTGTTAGTTGATCACACACTAAATCTTAGTATCACTACCTTAATTTCTTAACATAATAAAAAACTACCTTATTAGTACAATCAACATGTTCAGCCCAATGAACCTCAATCCTGCCAATGCTCTCCTACCCCCTTCTTGTCCACTAACTCCTCAGTTTAATTTAATCAACAATGTCCCCTAAAATGCTCAAGAATTTGCTGCTACTGTTAGGTAAAATCCTCTTGCTGCTTTCACCACCTTCCAGAACTACCAGTAATAGGCCTTCATGTCTCTCTCAGCTCTATCACCTTCCACCCCATCACCTAAATGAACCTTAAAACACTTAGACCCAGATAAGTATGCTGGCAACCAAAATAAGCTTGAAGAATTCCTCACCCAGCTTTCCTTAAAATTCATTGCAAATAGAGACCACTTTGCCTCAGATCTCAACCACATTGTCTATGCTATCTCCCATCTAGAAGGTATCACTATGTTCCAGTTCATCCCTCACACCCAGGATGGCAAATGCAATATCACCACTTATGCAGAATTTAAGTATATTCTGAAATCCACCTTTAGCATGGCAGACCAGAAGTCCTCCACCCAGATGGAGCTCAAAAACCTTCACCAAAAGAATCAAGAATTCACCTGATACTACACTAAGTTCCACCAGATCATCCTGTACTGTAAATATGATAAAAAGGCTCAGAAAGGGTACCTAACCTGGGGCCTTAGTAAAGAGCTAAAACAACTGATAGTCCACCACAACATTCCCCACAGCCTCAAGGAATACATTGAGCTCCTCTGGAAACTCAATAGCTGCCTTCAGGCCCATAACATCATGTTTTGAACCCAAAACAACAGTCAAAACTGAAAGGATAGTAACTCAAATAGACCCCCACTGCCACCTGCATCCCCAGCCCTCTCACTGGGCAACCCAATGGACCTATTCCTGTTCAAAAAACAGGAACCCCTAACTGACACTGAAAAGAAATGCTACTATGAGCAAAATCTATACTCCTATTATAGTGGCTAAGGCTACTTTGCCCAGAACTGCTCACTCCTTACCAGCTGGCCTGCCCAAGCACAGCTGAACATCAGCTCAACTATCAAAACTCTGAAAATCATCACCACTACCACCCTAACCACTGCCCCCACAACCTCAGCTACCCAGGGAAACTAATCATCTCCAGCCAAAGTTGCAACTGGAGACTTCCAGACTCAGAGAAATTAGAGGAGGATGACCCCACCCTTGATCAAAAACACTTTATCCTTTCTTATCAGGTAGAAAAAATCCAGAATGATAACTCTTCTTTTATTCCCACACATACTATGACTGATAGTGGTGCCTCTGGTTTTTTCTTTATTAATGAGTCCTTTGCACTTTACCACAACCTCCCTATTCAACATTTAAAGAATCCCTGAGACATTTAAGGGTTCAATGGAAAGAAATCTATCTCCAGTAGAATAACCCACTACATTGTTTTGAACCTACAAATCAGACAGCACATTAAAAAACTCTTTGCCTTTATTACCTACCTTGCTAACTATCTTATCATTCTTGGTATCCCCTGGCTTCATCAACATAATCCCTAAATTGACTAGGAGAAGAATACCATGATCTTTTGTTCTTCCTAATGCCTCACTTACTGCCTTTCTGAACCTTGAACACTGACCATCCATGCCAATTTAAACCCTCCCTTAACTACCAAACACTTCCAGAAAAAACTAATCAGACTATCTCAGGCCAGCTCAGTCAACCTTGCTGCTTCACCCCTAGACCAGCCCACTTTGGATATAGCACTCATTGGAGCCACTCCATTTTAACATCTCACTAAATCCTCTATGACCCAGATCTTTGCTGCTACCATGGAAGATGTCAAAAAGGCTCTAGCTGTCTTTAACAAAAAGAAAAGGATGGATCTAAAAGAGAAGTTGCCCCCTAAATACCATGAATTTCTTGACCTATTTTCTAGAATAAAGAATGAATAACTCCCTGAACACTGCCCCTATAACCATAAAATCAATCTCATTCCTGGTAAACAATATAGTTTTGGCCCCCTCTATACTATGTCCCAAGGAGAATTGAAAGTCCTCAGAAAATGACTCAACAAAAACCTCAGAAAGGGATTTATTTGTCCCAGCTCCTCTCCTGTTACAGCCTCAGTTCTATTCATCAAGAAACTCAGAGGAGGACTCTAGTTGTGTGTTGACTACTATGCTCTGAATGAGATAACTGTCAAAAACCACTACCTAATACCCTTAATTCAAGAAACCTTGAACAATTTGATCAAGGCAAAATACTATATAAAAATAGATATTATTAGAGCATTCAACCACATTTAGATAGCTAAAGGAAATGAACACCTCACCACCTTCCACACCAGATACAGCCTGTTTGAAAGTCTCATCCTAGGATTTAGAATGTCAAATGCCCTGGTCATGTGGCAGAACTTCATTAATGACATACTACATGAATATTTAGATCAATTTTGCACTGCCTACCTCAATGATATTCTAGTTTACAGTGAAACTCTCAAAGAACATCAGAAGTATGTTAGAATGGTCCTCAAAAAACTCTGAGATGCTAGAATCCAGCTGGAAATTGAAAAATATGAATTCCACATCCAAGAAACAAAATTCCTTGGCCTTATTATTTCTCTGAATGATATCTTCATGGACCCTGAAAAGGTTAAAGTCATTATTGAATGGCAAACACCTCACTCTGTTAAAGATGTTCAGGCCTTCATAGAATTTATAAATTTCTATTGATGTTTCATCAAGAATTTTAGCTGCTTAGCAAAACCACTTGTCACTCTAATCTGAAAAAATATGAAGTTTCTATGGACCAATCACTATCAATGAATTTTTGAGGCTTTTAAGAAAGCATTTACCATCACATCAACTCTCATGTACTATAACTCTAACCAGGAGATAGTGATTGAGACCAACTCCTCCAACTATGTGAACACTGGAATACTGTCCCAATATAATAATGAAGGAATTCTGAGACCTGTGGCCTATTTTTCTAAGAAGTTAAATGAGGTAGAATGCAACTATAAAATCTATAATAAAGAACTCTTAGCCATCATCCATGCCTTTAAAGAATGGAGACTAGAGCTGGAAGGTGCTGCCCTACCAGTTAAAGTACTTATTGACCACTAAAACCTTGAATATTTCATGTTAATAAAGCTTTTGAACTGACATCAGGCAAGGTGATCAAAATTCCTCTCCAGATTCAACTTTAAGATTATATATTGCCCAGGAAAATAGAGATAGAAACCAGACTCACTTACTTGATGATCTCAGAACCTCCTGGAACCTAATAACTTCTAACTAGACACACTCAATCAATCTATTTTGAAATCATGGAATATCACTAAACTAGAACTCAGCCTCCAGTTTGAAGATTTGCACACTAATGATGACTCTGATGATAATGACAACAATATTAACCTCACCTCTAATGAAGATGATGACTCTGATGATGATGATGATCTCCAGAGCTTAACTTCTGATCAGTCTGAGTATTCTGATAATAATTCAGAACCCTCTGTGCCAGCTCAGCTCAAAAACAACACTGATGAACTGGACCTCAAGGAACTCTTCTGCCATGACTATAATGCTGATGTATTTTCCAATACAGTTTTGAATATACTAAGAACTGAAACCAGATATTCTCATCTAATCTCTCTTGCCTACTGCAGTGAATGCAATGGATAGTTATACTATCTTGAAAAACATTATGTATTAGATTATAAATTGCTTTAAGAGTATCTCCTTCAGCTACATCATGATTCTCTGATAGCTGGACATCCTGAGAAAGTGAAAACATATAATCTTCTGAATTAGAGATACTACTGACCTATCATGTGACAATTCCTTACTTATTATATTAAAAACTGCTTCACCTGCTGAGAAACAACCCCAAACAGAGAATAATACCATGGGATCCTGAAACCACTGCTCATATCTCAAAAATGATGGACTGATATCAGCATGGACTTTATTGTCAAACTCCTGAAAAGTAGGAACTATGACTCCATGATGGTAGTAGCTAATAGACTAATAAAATAATAGCACTACATCCCCTGCAAGAAAGTAATCTCTGCCAGAGACACTGCCAGACTCTTTAGAGATCACATGTGGAAACATTATAGCCTACTGAAAACTGTTGTGTCAGACTGAGGCCTACAGTTCATCACTAACTTCTGGAAGCATCTATACAGCCTGCTAGGTGTTAAAGCTGCCCTGTTAACAGCCTACTACCCCTAGATGGACAGCTAAACTGAGAGATTCAATTTGTGAATAGAACAGCACCTCCATGCCTACTACAACTACATGCAGGATGACTGGAGAGAATGGCTCTCCATTGGTGAATTTACTGCTAATAATGCTAGCTCTAAGACCACTGACATCACATCATTCTTTGGGAACCTTGATTATCACCTATAAATAGGCTTCAAAGAAATTGATGCAGTCAATTCAATAGACCTGCAGGATGCTGAAGAATTCACAGAAATAATGAAAGAAATATTAGAGTATATGCAAGCTACTATATAGTACAGCCAAGCAATCCAGGCTGAACAGGCTAATCAACAGCATCTACCCACACCTGCATATTGAATTGGCAATTTAGTTTGACTTAATACCCAGAACATCATCATATGGTGCCTGTCAAAGAAATTAGATAGTAAATAGATTAGCCTGTTTGAAATCATCAAGATCATCAGCTCACATACATACAGACTATGACTTCCTAATACAATGTAGATTCATAATATATTTCATGTTTTACTCCTCTGACCTGCAGTAAATGATCTATTCTCAATGCAAGTAAATAATTAAACTGCCTGCCCCATTCACATTGATGGCCAAGAAGAATTTGAGGTTAAAGCTATATTAAGAGTGTTTACCTATAATGGAAAGCTCATGTTTAGAGTCAAATAGAAGAACAATCATGAAACCACTGATAAGCCCCTTAAGAATATTGCTCACCTCACTAAACTTCTTGCCCTATATTAAGATAAGATCAACTGCTACTGTAGATCTTTCCCCACTAATAACCCCCTATCTACCCTCACTAATAATACCCTACCTGCTCCTACTAATGAAATGTCCCCCCTTAATCTCAGCCCTGTAAACAGTACCCTGCTTGGTTCACACTATTCACCCCCTGAAAATAGCAAGCCCAGACTCCCACCTATATAAAGTGTTATATATAGAGCCTCACCATCAGGACCAGCCCCCTGTCAATTATAGACATACAGTAACACCCTAGCTCATGCATGCCACACAGCCAAGCAGCTAAAGATAGATGAATGCTAGTGGGGGCTGGCACTCAGAGATTCTGCTAGAGATATGAGAAAATGGGTGAAGTACCTTTACAAAAATAGTATATCTTAGGATAAAGCACAAAAATGAGCTAGGCAATTCTGGGAAACACACAACTGGCCACATATCATGCCTCTTACACCCCCAGGAGCTTGACAGACCTGGAGTAACCTTAATTGATTACTCAACAATAAACCTGGTGACTATCTGAATCCCTTTGAGATCAACAATGACAAACTAGTGGAATGAGCCTTGAGCCTAGAAGCTGTTGGAGGACCAACAGCCCCTAGAGGGAGAATGTTGTCACAGATTGGCTCTGAAACTCCTAATAACCTAATAATATTTGTAGATGACAATATCAACCTTAATAGCCTACTCAACATGAATGAAGAGATCTATAAGTCTCTAATCTTCTCTTTCTATTAGCAAGTAAACTTTATTTGATCAGCACTGCACAACACAAAATAATGTTCTGGCTACATGGCACACTAATGCATGTCCCTACTAATATTCTAGTTAAATGTCTTGGTAGTTGTTCAATCAATCTCTTTTCTTTATTTCTTTCAGACCCTATTTATTCAGCTAATTAAACATGTTTCAGACTTATGCTTTTCTTATCACTCACTTAGTTTAGCACCCTCCACTACCTACTATATCTAGCTGGCCTGCCCCTAATGTTTTATCTCTTTTCTTTTCTTCTTCATCTTTCATTTTGTGTATTTAGCTACATATAGCTTTACCTCAATGCAGCTTGTTAGTTGATCACACACTAAATCTTAGTATCACCACCTTAGTTCCTTAACAATAATGGGCTTTGTAATAGGGCTATGCTAGCCCCCAGAGCAATGATAGATGCGGCGCTTACGGTCGATCTGGTCCGGAGTGAGAGACTAATTTAGATACATATTTGCCTAGTGGCCCGTGGGAGATCCTTGATGACCTTGGATATTTATATAGGGCTGAACTAAAACCCATGTCCAGGGTTATTTCTGGGAGGTCTGCAATCGTCCAACATGATGATAACTTATTGTCCACAATTATCTAGGACCCTATAAATAGCCATTAATAGAGCTGATTTGTACGACCGGGTCGCCTTTATCGCGCATTCGTTCATTATGCTGCTGGCTCTTTCACCTGAGCGAAGTTCTAAGGTTAGGGCTTGGGCAGATCCCGTGAGCATGTCAAACGACTGAAGAGAGACAGGGGGTATGTCTCCGTACAAAAGAAACCAACGGCGGCGTATCCAGCTGCGAAAAAAAGTCGCAGCTGGTTTGTTTCTTCCCGGGTCATCCGGAGAGCACCTTTGGCTGGGAAATATGGGAGGGGCTAGGAAGGAAGCGTGGGCGCAATGGGAGATTTCCTTTGTTGCTGAGGGCGTCGACGGACAAAAGAGAAACAAACACTCAAAGGGAAATCCCCAGTCCTCAACGCGTTCGGGGCCAACCAACATTGGACAACTCTCGAGTATTTAAACGCGTGCTTGACGCCCCCAAATGTGAATATGCCTGTTTGGTTGGCTACCTAGCGGTTCGATCACTACCCTGTCCAACCATAGTTTCAAAGTCATATCATTCAGCTTCTTCTGTTATTGACAGCGTTCTTCTATAACGGGCTAACTATCTTATTGGTATCAACAAGCGCCCGTCCCCCGATCCCTCGTCATACCATGGCGATCGAAGACGTACTAAACAGCCTTTTAAACTGGGCTAACCCGGTGCATACATACAAGCGACTCAGCGAGACCTCTCATGCAATGGCCAGTGATGCTCAGCAAACACCACGCCCCTCACTGAGCGCCGAAGTGCAGGAGAAGATGGCAGCACGCTCTAGCATCGGCAACCTCCCAGCTGAATTGAAAGTCCAGCTCATGACATATCTGGATGTTTCCTCCTTAAGATCCTTGCTGCGATACCTCCCCGACTCAACCAACAGCTTCAAGAATGTGTATCACGAACGCAAAAAGGCAATCCTCAACGAGATACTTCGGGAGCGATTCTCATGGGAATGGACCATGATAGGAGGCGAAGATAACTGGGAACCCCTTGAGCCACTTCCTTCGAAGTACCATGACAAGGTCGAGCTTGTTGTGCGCTCATGTTACAGCGAACGAAGCTTCTTTGCGGAAATCTGGACCAAAGGAGAAAAGGTGGAGAGACCCCGAGACGGACCAAGCAATCCCACAGCAACCAAAAACCTCCAAAAGGCCCGGTACGAATCTGCCGTAGACGGCGGCATCGGGCTGCTTGAACTGCTCCAGGATGTACAGGACGAGATCAAGCGTATGGAAAAGGCGATTGTGACGAACTGGACAATCGAGTCTGAAATGCAAGGGGGAAGCGGTTGGGTTGTTACCTGGATGAGAAAACATTTGTATCGAGCGTTGTTCATTTTGTGGAAGCTTCATATCCTCGACCTCGACAAGCCGAAAAAGTACCTCCCGAGACCCTCCCCGGACGAGGGCGAAGAAGGGGAGTTCAGATACCAATCCCAAATGGAGATGTATCGGTTGAAAGAGGACGAACAGAAAATCCTTTTGGAATTCTGCGAAGCAATGGCAGCGAGCAAGGACCACGGTAAAGCATTGCCCACAGAGCAGACAAATGGGGGACGCGAAGCTTGGCGTGTGCTCCTTGCCGGTTTGAAAAAAGCCCAGGTAGAAATTATCCACACTGGTGGAGGCAAGTACGGTCTTCCTAGTGTTGTTGAGGCGGTGCGAAAGATGGGCGAGGTGAAACTCACGATATGAAGACGATTGATCGACTGTCCGAGCGAAAATCGTCTGCACATCGGGAGAGAAAAGGGACCAATGGTTAGGCGGCGGGACGGCGGTAATGGGGTTGCGGATAGTGATATGGGATGTGCCTTTTGACATGAGATTGCAAATGACACTTAGGGAATATATCCGTTGATCGACTATCCGGGGAGAAAATAGGCTACACATCGGCAGAGAAATGAGACCAATAGTTAGGATACGGACGGCGTTAATGGAGTTGGGGATAGAGACATGGGGTATGGCTTTTCAGATGAGATTGCAAATAGACACCTAGGCACCTAGGTAATTTTCCCCAATATAATAGGCTTATCATGTCCATCCTTTGCCAATACTTTGTTAACGAGGTGGTCCATCCGTTCGCCGCTTTCAATTAGCCAGGTCCATCCTGATTCTTCGGCTTTCAGTTTCCCTTGGCCTTTCCTCACGTCGCTTTGGGATTTGGTTGCTCGGCTCATGATCCCCTTCTCAAGCGCTTGTTTCAGGGAAGGTTGAACAGTAAGCAAACCGTTCGAATGCAAAAGTCGTAGTAAGGTTTCCAGCAGTAATGACACCCTTGCATTGTCCACCGCACTGTTCGTGCTTGCCGCGTACGGGAGGAAACAATTCTCCAATTTTGCTTGGTTTAGGAACGATTCTGATGAGCTGGGGGCGGCGCTCTCTAACAGCCGAAAAAGAAGCATTTCGGATAGACTACTCCGTGCTGCGTCAGAGAAATTGCCCAAAACTGGAGATGAGACCAAGACTTGAAATGTTGGTAAGGGAAGATGTCGGATAAATTCCACAAATAGATGATACAAGGAGTCCAGGGTCATGAATGTTTCCGGGAGTGAGACTGAAGCCATCGATAGAAGTTGTAGCAGTCGCTGTCGAAGGCCAAGGGCCGGTAATCCTCCCAGTCTTGATAGATGTTCAGAATCTGAGATTTCTGGCAGCTTGCCTGACGGGTCTACGTCGAAATCTCCGGATAGATTTGAAGTCGGCGATGGCGCACTAGTTCTCGATCTTTTTGGACGAGAAGGACGCTCTTCTTTGATTGCAAGTTCGTCACTGTCGTCATCGTCCCCTCGGGTCAAGTAATCCCCATATATGTCTTCGTCAACATTCACGTCTACCTCCCGTCTTTTCAGTTTGGCTTCGTCCCTACCAGGCTCCTTTAGTTCATTGTGGAATACCTGCCGGAATTCGTTCAACGCCGTCGGACACCCATCGGCGAATATAGCACGGAGGATTCTTCGATGGTGTCCTGACACACCAGATGTGCCTAATATGTATTTGGCAATCAGGCTTTCCTTGAGGATTTCATGTTCGATGGGGGATTGCGCTCCATTACTTGAGCGTTTGATCAACCTCTCTCTTTCCGCCCAGTCGTCTTCTAAGACTTCACACATGTATTGCAACCAGGCCTGCCATCTCGCCCACCTTTTCGGATAGAGGACTGAACAATTGAACGCCCACCCAACAGCATGCCAGAAATCCTCCGCCCGTAGCCATAGAGACCCACCCCGTGCAAGGTCTAAATTAAGAGGGGCTGTGTCGGTGCTGGAAGAATAATCCCCATTGGAAGAGCCATTGGCATCACTATTCACACGGCGCCGGCCGCCATGACGCGACAAATTGAAATGCGTAAAGGTAAAAGCAGCCTCTAGTCTTCCGCCCAGCGGTCCCACTAGTTTATTTGTTAGACGAAGTAGCTGTAAAGCGGTATTGGCAGCCTTGTGGGACTCCTTTGCGTTGGTGCGGGTTGTGGTAGATGGATGAACGGCGACGGTAGCTGCGACAGCGAGCAGTTGCGGCGACGGTACAAATGCTGGACCGGAAGCTATAGTGCCCGCTGAGAGAAGGCCCAGGAGGAGATCGAATGCATTTTGAACTGTCAAACACAAGATATTAGCTTCGACTGGTGAATCCGATAATGTGGGAAGCGAGCTTACAGAGCTTTTCCTCGAGGTGAGCGGCGCAATGCTGGCGCAATTCGTATGGCAAAGCCTTGGCAGGCCGGTATTTCGGGGTCTCTTCCTCCCCTTGAGCAGCCATGGCAGGGGGTTGAGGCCTGGGGATTGCTACGACATGGCGCGTTGGAGTTGGCGGAGAAGTGGAAGACGCGATGGGGTTTGGCGTCGTGGATAATTCGGGGCGGGAGGAAGCCGGGCCGATTAACTAGTTTAAATATCAGCAGCTCCAACATACTAGTATGACCGCAGACATTCAATCAAGCTGCTTGTTTATATATTTCCAGCTCCCTGGTGGATTTTCGTTAAAGAAAAGACTCCGTCCCTTGCCCCTCTTCTTGATCTAATGCTCCAGCAGCCAACCCACCAACTGGCCCGCACCATGTCGTCTATGCGTCCCTGGCGGTTCGCTCCCCTCAACCCCGAGGCATACCATGAGGGCAAAAAATCACCGTTGAAGGGAGTCGTATTTGATGTTGATGGGACATTATGGTAAGGATTTCTTCTTTTTTAATCCTTATCCTTCTTGCCTTTCTGGTTTGCTACCGTTTCTCATATGAGTAAACTTTCACGGCTGCGGAGGGGCTGATACTGAAATCCTGAATCATAACCTCTTTATATTCGATATCAACTCCCAGCTTCACGGCAACTCTGGAGTTAATATCTACTATATATCAATTAAGATATTGTCTATCCTGCTTTCCTGCTTCCAAAATGCGGTCTTGTTTACTGCGTTACATAGTACACAAGCTAGTACCTAAATATCTCTAGCAGCTAACCTGATCTTAACCAGTCTACCACAAAACTATATGTTCCAAGAGATGCGGTATGTCCATTCATACCTAGCATTTCCCAAGCATGAGCCCTACTCATAATAACAACAATCACAGCTCGGCGCTAGGAATTCAAAAAGGCGTCGATATCATCGGACATATCCGTAACTTGCCAACGCTAGAAGAGCGCACCGAAGCCATCACGAAGATCCGGGACATCGAGCGTGAAGCCATGGTGAAGCAGGTACCACAGCCCGGTCTCGTGGAATTAATGGATTACTTGCATTCAAAGGGGTTGAAGCGGGCGCTGTGCACGCGAAATTTCGAGTAGGTTTTGTTGACCCCTACTTCCCCTTTTTCCCACCCCCCCCCCCTTAATACCAGGAGAGGGGAGGAGGGGTTTCAGCCCGACACTTGTATAAATAAAGGATGGTCGTTGACAATCCTCTCCCAAAGGACACCCGTAAACCACCTCCTCAAAACTCACCTTCCAACCCATGAATTTCTCCCAATCGTAACCCGTGACACCCCCGATCTCCTCCCGAAACCCGACCCCGCCGGCATTCTACACATAGCAAAGGAATGGGGAACCAAAGCACAAGATTTGATCATGGTATGCTTGCTTTTATCTATCTCCTAGTTACACTACGGAGCTATAATCACACGCTAATGTAAATCTCCTTCAAAAACAGGTCGGTGACAGCCTCGACGACATGACAGCGGGGCATATGGCAGGCGCTGCAACCATTCTGTTGCTCAATGACCATAATCAAGCACTGAAAGAACATGAGCATACCCATTTCTGGATTAAGCGGCTGGACGATATGATTTCGATCCTGGACTATGGGATTGCGGAGCCCAAGACGGATCCGGACCCCAAGGAAGATGCGGAGTGGGTGACTGAGGATTGAGGAATGGGTATTTGTTTGATGTTTTGTCGTATTCGAGAGACCCATTAGCTGCATGCGAACAGGCATGAACAGCAATAGAGAAAGAATATTTTAATTTGGGCCACGCCTCATAAAAAACTCTGACATTTGCCGATACCGAAGTAAGAAGGCGGCTAAGTTGCCTTGCGAGGAGTTACATCCATCATAAACAAGAGATAAACACAATGTGCACACACATACCACAGAGTAATATACATAATCCCCCGTGAGTAACGCCGCATTATGCAGCAAGCATGCTGTATTGCAGATAGGAAGGTATCTATCCCAGCAGGAAAAAAGGAGGCCTCCCATATCAATGCAGAAACGCCTTGAACGTAATAACACTCGCGTCGTACGTTCATTCAACATATCCCCTGCCTCTTTAAAATCTATGTTGGTCCCATGCCTTTTTGGCCGCGCTAGGCAAGGGTCGATATGTCTCCCTATTCGAGGCCTGTTTGGCACCACCCCTCCCACGGCCGCCTCGGGAACTACCCCCACCTCTACCCCGTCCGCGCCCAGGGGGTGGGCCTCGTGAGCGTGTTAGCGGAGGCGATCTTGGGGGTGATCGAGCGGGATGCCAATTACTAGTGCCGCCACTTCTTTGTCGTGATGGCGATCTAGCAGGCGACATAGAGCGCTGGCGCGTATTGTTCGCGGGAAACTGTTCCCTGTCTCGGTACCCACGACGATAGTCTTGCGGGACATATTGGTCGTCTCCACGAGCTTGGGGCCGACGAGTATCATCATCGTAATTCCTGCCCCGTCCAATTCCGTTCCCGAAACGGATCGGTGCGCGTTGGGGGGACCGACTGATAGGTTTCCAATTATCCGGCCGTCCGAAAGCTCCATCGCTTTCAGGAGAAGGTGACCGTCCACTAGCTCGGCCCCTAATCTTGTAGCCAGAACTCTTCGCGCTAGCATCCCCCCGTCCGGTAGGAGCATGAGGGAACGTATTCAGATTGGAGAGGATTGATGGGTCATAATTCTTAAGAGAAAATGATGACGAATTCATTGGGAAATCCCGTTTGGGGCAATCTCCAAGAAGATGGTGACTGCTTGTGCAGTAAGAGCACGATATCGAAATGAAAATCTGGCCTGACGTGGGCGTCCGCTTAGGAAGTTTCCATATAAAGTCGCATTCAGCCTCAGCGTGTTCGCTGGAGCCGCAGAAATCACATGGCTCTTCGACGGCAGAACCCTTAAGGGGGGAGGGGCAGTTCGATGCCTCATGTCCTCGTTCTCTGCACCTTTGGCATCTCATCCAGGAGGAGCAAAACCGGCTTTCATGGACTGCCCATGCTCCGCAATGTTCACACTGCCTTCAGTGTCAGAAATGACTAAGTGCAACCTTCCCTGGTACATAGAAGTAGGAGTGTTACTACGCCAGAAGAAAATAATATAGGGAAACATACCTCCTTACTAGGGCAAACCTCTGACAGGTGGCCATCCTTCATACAGTCAATGCATCTTACAGATAGACTGAGGTCAAGCTCTTCCCTAGCCAAATTGTAAAATGCATACTTGGCCTGAATCTCCAAATCTTTGCGAGTGAGATCAGCAAGAGTCACGGGATTTGAGCTGTATCTTGAGCGGAATGACTTAATTGCCGTAGCTTTGGGTCCTTTAGAAAAAGCTTCAAGACTAGCATTATCGGTAGCAACGGGATTTGCTGGACCGCCCGCTTCATCTTGGGAACCCATTTTGACATCAATTGCATCATTGGTCCCCGTTCCATTTTCCTGTCGAAGCTGGCCATTCGAGATACCAACTATGTTGCTGCCAATCGCACCGGGTTTAGGTGGGCAACTCAGGTTAAGTACGATGTCATCGTTCGTATCTGTCACCTCTCCAGAATCCATGTCAGAGAAATCTGCAGAATATTGAGTTTCGCCTTTGCTGGCTACAGCTAGGTCCACGTCCAGGGATGGACCACTGCTTTCGCGACCATTATAGTTTAGACCTTGCTTGGTCTTGTCCGAATGATTTTGGTCATTACTCCCCGTGGTGGAAGCAGATGCACTTCGACTGCGCCAGTATTTCCCATTAATGGCGTCGAACGACGTCGCCGCAGCCGCATTGGCCGTGCCAGCTTGACCGCGACCACGGAGTGCAGTCCTGATTGCGCTTTTGCCGACTTTGTTCCAATTCATCGACGGGGCGATTCCAGCGGGAGGTGCACGGGCAACAGGCGACGGAGCTCGAGCTCTATCAGCGGAAGAATCATCCCCAGTGTTATCCGTACGTTGGCTAGGACTCGAACTATCCTCGTCTTCAACTGCCAACGAAGTGCTAGTGAAAGACGTGCCCTTTGGGACAAAATCCTGCATCTCGCGACGAGCTAGCCTGCGGATCTTCCTTGCGCGTCTCTTATTTGAGCTCCCTGTGGAGGCAGTTTTCCGGGATCCCGAATTCGACGCATCCTTGCCCCGGCCCTGCAGAAAGCCGACGGAGGCAGTCCGCGAGTCGGCATCCTCATCCGCAGACATGTCTTTGTTGCAGGCGGGTCCAACCACCAGTGCCGCGTATCGACCTAAGCCTGGTGATCAGTTGTAGACAAACATACGCAGCAACAGTGAGGGCGACGTGCTGCTCCGTCGAGAACGAGAAAGAAAAAGCTCGACAAGCAATGAGGGGAGTAAGAGAGGGACCTGAGGTAGAGCTTCGAGGTCAAGGAGGCAGGGGAAAAAAAGCGACGTGACTTGGCGTTCTGATTACGTAAACACAACAAGGCGCTAGTGCGGTCACGGGACCCCCAGTCTTGGCGGCACACGTGGCAATTTGCTTGGCACGGCCGGCGCCGGAACAACAATGCGCCGGCTGCAAGTCAGATGACGAAAGCTTGCTGCTGCCGAAGAGCCGCATCTCGAGATCTTCAGCTCCGGGTCGAGGTTCCAAGTCGACTCTGCTCCAACTCTCCGCATCCACGCTCTGATTGTCCATGCCGGCCTGATCGGCATGCTTGGTTTTCATATCTCCATGTGCTGCTCTTATTCCTAATCCAAATCTCCCAGTTCCAGTCCCTGTGACACCTCTTGGCTCCCTCGCGTTTCTTACGCCATCTGTTCAACGCCTCCCGCTCTCGGAATTTCACCTCCTCCCTTCATTCGTTTCTGCACCCACCGACTTTCTCCTCCCAGCTGCTCCGACGGATTCTTCTGTTGCAGCTTTCCCTCGAATCCTGCCGTATTCTTACCCGCGCTCTAACCTACCCGGCGTTCCCAGGCAGCAGCAGGAGGCCTGCCCAAGCGACGACTCAAGAACCCCCCCCCACCGCGTCTCACCTATCCCCTTAACGCTGCTTTGTCTGCCGTGCAATCGATTCGGGACAATACCGCCAAACTGTCTTCCCTTCTGATACCTCGAACCGTCTCCTTCCCCCCCGATCTTGACGCCGGTCGAAAGCATCAGTCCTCCGTCTCCTCGAACGACACAATGAGCCAAACTAGAACGGGACGGAGGAGACGGTCCAGCAGCATCATTTACCAGGAGCCTCCGGAATCGATAGAGCACACGAGTGACCAGGCTGCTCTACCCAACTTGAATGCGACCTGGGTTAACTCTAAAGGTAAGACACTGTGTCTCAAAGTAGCCCGCTTCCTCTGAGGGGATTCGACCATTGTGACCCCGAAACCACATTTTCGAATACTCTTTCGTCCGGACTGTAAAATTTCGTTTGCAGAATAACGTAACTGACTATTTCCTAATCACAGGTGCATGGACTATCCATTTTGTCTTAATTATCGCCCTCAAAATCTTCTACGACATAATCCCCGGTGTATCACAGGAGACTTCATGGACGCTCACCAATATCTCCTATATGTTCGGCTCGTTTCTGATGTTTCACTGGGTTCGAGGAGTACCGTTTGAATTCAACGCCGGAGCATACGACAACCTAAATATGTGGGAGCAAATCGACAACGGGGATCAGTATACACCTGCCAAAAAGTTCCTTCTCAGCGTTCCGATCATTCTCTTTTTGCTGAGCACTCACTACACCCACTACGACCTGACATATTTCATAATAAACTTTTTGGCCGTGTTGGGCGTCGTCATTCCGAAGTTACCTATCGTAAGTGCCCCTTCCACATCCGCGGCAACCCGGCCCCCCACCTGAATCCAATCTAGCGCTGACAATTTTCCCGTTTCCAGTCCCATCGGATGCGAATAGCATTTTTCTCAGAGCACCACGATGATTCTTCGTAGTATCAAGGGCTGTTTCGTTCAGGAAGGGGGTGGAAAGGACAAGACAGTTAATTCTGGGGATCGCTAATTACATGGGTGGATCGGCTAATCACACAGTCAAAAAAAACAACTAAATTGAAAAAAGCATAGCATAAACATAGGATTACATATAAAATTACATGTGTAACAATGGTTCTAAATGCACCAACTCCAAACCCCACTTTTGTAATTAAGGAATTAATCAAACTGAGAATAATGAAAAAGATCATCATATTTCCCCTTCTCCCCCTCCCACCCCCCCTCCCCTTCTGCCACTGTGTCTGCCTCTTCTACTACCATGTCCAAAAAAGCCTCATCTACCACCTGTCCCAGGACTTTTCATCAGGATTTCCAGATGCACCTCAGAGATGTTAGGGTGGCAATACATTTTCAACCCAGAGCTGAGAGGGCCATAGAGGCAGGGGGGGTGATTCCACAGAATGGTGCAGCACTGCCACTGCCAACAAACTGACCTGCACCTGAGGTGTATACCATATGCTGGTCCCTAGGCACCAGAGCCATCATAAGCTGACATTCAACCATTTCAGTACAGGTAGAACCTCAGTGTATAGACCTCCATCTTCAACCCCAGGCTCAGATTGATTCTCTTAGATATAGATCCCTCCATCATCAGATAGCAGGATCCCAAATAATTTCCAGATTAATAGGAAATTGGCCTACCTCCATCAGCTCCATGTAACACCCAGGTTTATAGTTATATAGTCAGTGAGGGTGAATCTTGCTCAGCTCAATCAGTTCTTTAGCATCAAGGCATTTACAGATATAGTACTTGCAGGAAAGGCTAAAAAACATCTAGTTCAGACATTCAGGGGAGCATTTAAGATTGATATCAGATAGTTTTTCACTCTCTGCCATCCAGACATAGATTTAATTCAACATGAAGGAAGTAACTAGAGACCATATATTCTGAAAGAAATCATTAAAGATGAACATCAGAGTGTAAGATTTAGCCACTGCCAGGCAATTTTTATACTCAGAGTGCTGATTATCCCAGAATTAACAGATCTTATAATAGATAACTCAAAGATCTCTTATTGAAGTGGTGATATATTACTTTAACATCCAGTAGGATCCCTCTATTTATAAGGAAACATAGTGCTCAAAATGGGGGAGTCAATCAATATAGTATCATATAATCTCTTACTCATGGGAAAGCCAGATCTATTAATAGTAATTCATCAGGTAATGAGGAAATTCTCATTCAAATTTAATTCATCTCCTGTGATACTGTTCCTCTATAGTTAATTTAATTACTCCACACCATGCTCTTATGAAGTTATTGAATTTTTCATCCTGATCCTTCTTAATGCTCTCCCATGTTATGTCACTGAGATTACCTCATATAGGCCTTTAAAAATACTTCTTTACATATTTAATAACATTATGATCAACATACCAGCCACAGAGAATTCAATGGGAATTGCAAAAAACATGGTCTAGGGCATTTATAAGGGCAAGTTTACAATCTATGACAAAAACAAGAGGGTAAGAAATATAATGATAGTTAAAGACAGCAGTGATTTAGACAGCAGCCCAGCTATATATAGATAGGTTAGTGTTTATTTATATTTAGCCAAATTAGAATGATTGCCAGGGGAATTAGTAAAGGCCTAGCCTGATCCAGTTAGAATTATAATGATATGACTAATTGAATATCAGTACTAACTGAATTTAGCTAGGTTAGTAGTAGTATAAATTCATGTAACTATCTTAATTGTTATAATTCCACTAATTATATAGCTCATTTAACTTACTAATAGTCTCACTTCTACTCACAGTTTATAAATATAAACCCCAGATTAATCATCATATGAAGCTTTGTGATAAATATAATGCTCAGCAATAGCAACTAATATCAATTTATCTTATACATGCAGTTCAGAAGCAAAACATCATTATTATCACAGAGGATTTCAATTAACTTCTTATGAAAGAGGGTAAAATACATTATATGATTCTCTCTATTCTTTTTCCACTCTACCTCAACATCAGAGTCATTTTTCTCATTAAATTCATTAATTAACACTTGAATAGGCATTCATCCTTTCAATTCTCCCTGAAGAAGCTGTGACAAAACATTATAGAGATCCCAAATTGTTAAAAGAAATCAACTGAATTTCCTACTCAGTAAGGTCCAAATGGTGCAAGGGGGGATAGAAGCTCAAACATAACAGTAGATTACCTCTCAAATTTCCTGTAATATAGCTCTCAATTAGTGTATAGAGTAGGCACAGCTATCCTCTGAGAGTTCATAATTATAAGAGGAGTTTCATACAGTTAAAATCCACTCATCCCCATCCTTTTTCCCTGAGATACAGAACAGGCAGTTAGTTTTTATTGTTGAGGTACAGTTCTACTAGTTCTTCTTCTTTATTTTTGAGGGTCTATACAGACCAGAACAGTCACATGCAAAGACATACTGATTACAGGTAGAATGAGTGTCAAAATTAACTATTATATACTCAAACACTCAGCATTCAAGATTCAGGAGATCAACAAGAGCTTTATTAGTGATTTCACTAGAGAAACCAGTGAGCATGGGAATCTACTCATTAATTTCACTATGTAACTCCAGTGGCTCCAGCACAGGTGTGGGAGTATTCAATTAATTGACCTCCTCTATTTCATCATCATTATAACCTACCCTTACATCCTTATTATCCTTAAGTGTTTCAACTTCTTCATACTCATCATCCTGAAGGAAGCATTCATTATCAACCTGTGAAGCAAGCCTTTTATTATCATCTAGGGCATAATGAGTTATTTTTTGAGTGTTAAACAGGCCTTCTTCATTAATATAGCAGTCCAAATCAAACTGGGAGGCCCACACTACAGTGAGCTGACTGATAGAAGACATAGTGATTTGATACATGATTATAGGAAAATAATGAGGTTGGAGATGAAAGGGAAATAACTGTTAGAGCTGGATGAGGGACATTCTATTTATCTCCAACAGGTGGGCAGGATTGGGCCAGGGGGGGGGGGGGTTGGGCCACAGCATCCAGCCC
>JANTQG010000202.1:0-38961 GCA_032988185.1 Onygenales sp. PD_12
GATAGGGGTGGTAGGGGTGGTAGGGATGGTAGGGGCAGTAGGGGTGATAGGGGTGGGCAGGAGCAGTAGGGGTGGTAGGGGTGGTAGGGGTGATAGGGGTAGTAGGGGTGGTGGGGGTTGTAGGGGGGAGGGGGGGAGGGGGGGCAGTGCAAGCTGGGAGTAAGCAAAGTGAGCGCCATGCAGCTTGTTAATGATAATGATAATTATATAATATGTGCATACATGGTATATAGAAGGGGGGGGAAGAGATTTCTTTTTCCTCAAGAGGAGAACTTCATTTGAGCTGCTTGCCTTGGATTCTTGGGATGGGCAACATATAGGCATAGGAAAGGTGAGGGAGGAAGGATAGTGAACAATGACAAGAAAAGAAATAACCAAAGGCAGTGTAGGATAGAAGATTAAGGCCAAAGAGAAGAGTAATAATCATTTTCTATATATTATTAATATAACAAGAAAGGGAAAAAAAAAAAAAAAAAACTGTGCTATGTCCATGCACCTGAAGTGCATATTTACAGGTAGGTATTTTCAAAAAAAAGCAACAAGAAAACAAATAATAAAAATGGCTAAAAAATCAAAAATCAAACTCCAAAAAAAAAAAGGAAGTAAAAACGTAGAGGGAAAAAATTATCCACACCAACCAAGAACACCCCCCATTTATCCCATCTATACATTTGACTCCCACGATTTTAACCCCATCTCTCACTCACAATCGACTCCCTGCCCCGTCCATATTCGCAACTTCTCTCATCTCGTCCAAGACCACTCCGTTAAACTCCTCCCACCCATCTAGATACAAATGATGACCTGCATTCCGAATAATCACCACCTTCGCCGAGCCACGATCCGCCGCACGCTCCTCCTCCGAAGCATGTTCTAGAATCCGTTTCTTCTCCTCCTCAATGCGCGCGACAGCTGCATGGCCGCCTGTGACGTCCATCCAGTCTTGCTCGCCGTACATGAGGACGATAGGGATCCCAGGTTCGCGTTGGGGGGAGGGGGTGCTGATATTGGTGTTGTTATCATTGGCGGAGGCGACGGAGGATGATGACGAGACAGGTACAGATGGGGTTGGCGTTGTAGACGTCGGGCCGGTGCCTAGTGGACCGGTTGGGGTGATATATTGCCTACCGACACCGTGAATGCGGCGAATTAATGGGCTCCGTGCAAACGCGCCTGGAGCAAGGATGTATGCTAGCGCATACTCGCCGCTGCCGCGCATGCGGAAGACCGAGTACGCGTAGTCGTGTAGCGCCTGGGCTTCGGCGGGAGGCAGGTGGGAGAAGCGGCGGGATGTCCAGCCGGAGACGAGGCGTGGGCCTAGGGGGCCCGACCATCGCACGAGGCTGAAAGGTGAGACGTTGGAATCCCAGAGGTATTTGAGCCATTTAGGGAGGGGGCGTCGGGGGGGTTGTGAATTGTTGCCGTTATTATTGGGGTTGTTATTGGCTGCTGCTTCAGCGTTTTTCCGGGCGTTGAACAGATTATTGTTGTCGCCAGCTGATTTGGTGACGTCGTTTTGGTCCTGGGTGAATTCGTTCGCCATTGTAGAGTCGGAGGGTTCGGGCATCTCGGCGCTGACGGCGTAGGGATCCTCGGGGATGCCAACGGGGGAGGCAAGGATGAGCTTATTTAGTCGACCGGGATATTTTAACGCGTATGCTACGGCCATATAGCCGCCCAGGCTGTGTCCCATCAAGGTAAATCGCTCGATCTTCCGCTTGACACGCCACTCTTCAAGCGCATCAACGAACCAATCCTCCGCCTCCGTGATGGCCTCCTGGCGTTCCTTGGCGTGTATTTTGAAGGGTGGCCTCGTACTCCTTCCCATGCCAAGAAGGTCAAGGGCATATAATTGCCAGCCCTTGGGGCGGCTGAGAGGTTCGAAATTCTTATAAAAGAAGCCCAGACCGGCGCCGTAGCCGTGCAAGATAACCAAATTTTGTTCTGTTTGCTCACCAACACGTTCAACGGAGAATTCGTTCAGGGCGCGGTTTTTCCCGCTCAATTCGACCATGGTGGATCGCCACACGCGGGGTCCATGGGGGTCATCGATTGAGGTGGCGGAAACTTGAGATGCTTGCGTGGGATCGGCGGCTGTGAGACTGTCTGTCGATTCATTGGGGGTGATGGCGTCTTTGCCGGTTTGTTTATGTGTAGGAGGCTGTTGGAGGTAGGGGAGGAACGAGAGGATTTTGTGTTCGGCGGTGGCAGCCGGGATACTCGCCCACTGTAGAGGACTGGGTTAGCAATGTACGGATAGCAAGAATGAACGCGAACAAGGACATACCCATTGGCTGAATCCTTCCTTGTAGCCCAGCGGGAAGAGGCGCGAGATGGGCCTGGGATCCGCTATACGGCCTGCGGGGGATGCTGGGACGGAATAGCGAGGCGCCACGTCCTCAGACGAGCCGGCTGTGGCGGTGGACATGACGGGGCTGAACTGTTGCGGGGAGGACGCGGAGTCGGAGTGGGTGGCGGAGGACTCAAAACGAGCCTGGGAAGGCGACGAGTTTGTATTATATATCAGCGGCAAGGGCAGAGATATGGCGTAGGTCAACACGGAGGAGGAATGGAGTGCTGGCCGGGATCGAGCAGCCTGCAACAGCCGAAGAACGGAGAGGCGATGTGTATACACTTTGGCAGAGCGGAGGCGAGTGACAGAATCGTGCTGCCACTCGAAAGCGACAAAATCATGGAAGCCGGACGAGACCAGCAGCGGGTTTTAAAGCGCAGAAAAGCTGAATCGCGCCGGGTTTCAGGCGTTCAGGCCAAGGGGATAAGGCGGAGTTTGCGCGCCGGGCCGGTGAGAACTAACGAAGGCAGCACAATTCCACGTCGCCGGAGCAAGCCACGGTGTCGGAGGCTCGGAGACGGGACGACGAGCAGCCGACGGGGACCAATTGGACGGACCAGGACGAGGGACGGCGAGGACACAGCGGCTAGGGATAGACGGGGCAGAAGTGGGTGAGGATGGAGGTGTTGGAGAGGTGTTGGAGAGGTGAAGTCGAGCGGTGAGGTTGGATGCGGCTGATGTTGGTGCTGAGCCTCGGGGTTAACGACAAAAGGATGTTAGGGGATGCACATTCGAAGCATTTGCCGCTTCTTCCATGTTCGAATGCGTATAATTATGTCAGACGTGTTTTCTGTTCTATTTCTGGGCGCTATTCCCGCCAAAAAGATGTAGATTTCCGCGACGTCACCGGTGGATGGGTCTGCTATGTGTCGTCCATGTGTTTCGCCGCAGTAGCCCGCCGCAAATCTCAACATCCAACCCATCGCCGCCCAACATCTAAATATCTCCGCGTCTATCAACCTCCCTCCACCCCCTATTCCCTCACCACATTAGCCACAACCACATTCCACCCCCTCGCCAACCATGTATCCCTAACCACACTCTCGCCAGCATGTCCCGCCTCGACCAGCTCGTCAAAGGCGCGTCCCCGCCCACCGCCAACCTGCCCTTCTCCGCTTCACAGACCCCCTCTCCGCCTCTCCGTCCAGCCCCCTATCCCGAGCAACATCAGCATCAACCACCCGCCACCGCACCCCCCGACCCGCTCTCCACCCTCCCCTCCTCCCCGCCCCAGATCTACCTAAACCTCCTGATCCTCGAATCCTCCCTGCGCTCTCAATACCTCGCCCTCCGCGCCCGCCGCCGGCAAAACACCTTCTTCCTCCTCCTGCTCGCCCTGTGGATCGCCTACTTCAGCTACGCGCTGTTCCTCCGACCACGCGAAGATGGCCGCGGCGTGGGTGGCAGCGTGTACTGGGTCGTCGAGATGGGCGAGAAGATGGCGCTGATGGGCGGCGTGGTGACGGGCATCTTGGTCTGGGGGACGGGCCAGTGGGAGCGCGGCGTGCGCTGGCCGCGGCGGTGGCTAGGGGTTGCGAACCGCGGCTTAAGGGGGATGAATGCGAAGATTGTCGTCGTGAGGGGCAAATGGTGGTGGGAAGCCTTGTCCTATCTGTCATTTGTGTTTCCGTATTCTTCCTTCTTCCCCGCGGGCACCTCGTTCCACTATATCGAGACCAGCAGCCACGAGAAACCAGCACATACTACGCACACATCTACACAACATACCCACCGCCGCTCCCGCCTTTCCACCGTCTCCTCCACCTCCCACCCCTACGACTCCGACCAGGAGTCCACCACCACCCCCTCCACAAACACCCAGCCAACAATCATCGAAGAAGACCTCGCCCCCGGCGGCAACTACATCAAGCTCCTCCTCCTCCCGAAATCCTTCTCCCCCGCCTTCCGCGAAAACTGGGACGAATACCGCACCGACTACTGGGAGCGCGAGAACGAGCGGCGCGCCGCCCTGCGCAGCAGGATTAAGGAGCAGCAGCGTGCGCTCGCGAAGAGCCAGGGCGGCTGGTTATGGTGGGCTGGGTGGAGGGGGTGGGGGAGTCTAAAGTGGATAGCAGGTGGAGGAGGGGGGAAGAGACCTGGCACGCCGTCGTCCGGCCATGGTCATGGTCATGGTCACGCCCATGGTCACTCGCAGTCTTCTACTACGCATTTTCATCATAAAGAACCCAGCACGGGCTCATCGATCAAACCATCCCGTCGCTCGAATACGCCACAACTCGACCCGGCGGCGGGGATAATGACCCATTCACGCACCCCGTCACGCAGCTCGACTCCCAACGCGCTCTCGTCTGATGCGGATGAGTATAGTTCCAAGGATCGCCAGAGGGCGAGGAGGGGGAGTAGCGCGACGGCGTCCGGTGGGGAGAGGGAGAAGGAGAGGGAGAAGAGGAAGGGGAGGAAAGGCAGGTCTGGGACTGGGAGTGGGAGTTTCTCGGCTGGGAGTGGGAATGGGAGGGAGAGGGCGCCGTCGCCGCTGACGAGGATTGAGCCTCAGCCGCCGGTGCCGAGGGATGGGGGATGATGAGGGGGGTGTTGTTCTTTTTCTTTTTCTTTTTTTTTTTCTGTTTTGCTTTTGTTCTTGAGCGAGAATGGTTTCTTTGTGTATGTGGGTGGTTAGGGGGGCAGGGGATTTTTTTTTTTGTTAGATAAGGTACTCATTCCGTAACTTAGACTACGTAAGAAAGAGGGTGTATGTAGGTGGGTATAGAATGATTGAATGGAATAGAGAGAAGCTATTTGATCAAGTTGGGTATTTTTCTTGCGATATCTTTTGTATATTCTTTTTGTAAGGGCTTCCTGACTAGACTGAGACGGAAAAAGGGGGGGGGGAAGCAAAAAAACCATTTAAAATGCTCTATGCTTGATCTATTATTTATTATACTCGAAAAATTATCATTTATGTCATAAATAATCTTTTCAGAGAAAATTACATTTTTACCCCCCTCCCACCCTCCCTTCCCTGCAAATGAATATTGAGTGAGCATTGAACATTGTGAAACATAAACACCCCATGAGAATGAAACCAGCTACCAGAAACAAAGACCAAAAGTAGCAACCAAACCGTGCCGAAAAAAAAAAAAAAGGATGGGAGGTCGAGAGATGAAAGTTGTAAGAACGATGCAACCAGCCCAGGACCTTGAAAATCCGGAGAACGCCACTGTAACTATGGATGGGAAGCAGTAAGGGGGGAGAAAATAGGGGTCAATCCATTATCGTCATCATCATCAACCTCAAGGAACCATCCACGCCCTAGATCCGATGAATAGTCTCATCACCCAAATACCTAGAACAAAAATCCACTCATTAGCCTTGATCCAATAAAAGCACTTTTTTTTTCCAAAAAGGAAAGAAAATACTCACATAACCTCATTCCTCTCATTCATAACCCCCAATGCCTTTACAGCCTCAGCAATCCCAAACACCCTCGCACCCCCTCCAATCGCCGCCCGCTCGATCGCCGCATTCACCGCCTCCACGACCTCCAACACACCTGCTGAATCACCGCCGAATAGCTCGGACTGCATTAGCGGGCCCAGAGCCTGTCTGAACGCCGCCAGGCGCGCAGGAGCCAAGGCGGGCATCGATGCGGCCGCGGACACGGCGGCGGCGATGATATCCTCGTTCGACTGTGATTGCTGCTGCGACTCGTTCTCGTCGGTTTGGGAGTGGAGGAGTTGTGAGGCGGGCTGGGAGGAGGCGAAGGACATCTGCGATTCGGATTGTGTGCCGCCTAGGTGGCTGCGGGTTTGGCGGGAGGAGGAGGGGGCGGGGCGGGTAGTGTTTGAGTAGGAGGCGTCGTCGTCAGAGTCATCGAGGTCGTTAGTACCAGTGTTCCCGCGAAGGCCGCGACGGCGGCTGGATCGGGGTGCAGATGTTGTTCTTGATTGTTGGGTTTCCGCCGCATCATCGTCATCAGAGTCGCTGGAGTCATCAGAGTCTGTTTCGAGGGTGGTGGTCTTTCTGCGCTTGCGACGCTCGTCCTCAACAACTTCTTTGAAGAGGGCAAAGCGTAGGATAGACTCTGCGGTCTTTGCATCTTTCTCCTCGACACGGCTGGAGAGGCGGGCTTTGGCATGGGCGGTAGAGAGACGGATGAGGGTTTCGAGGGTACGCGCGGTCATAGGGGAGGTCTTGCGCTGGTTACCGAGGAGTTCATCGTTGCGGAGGGCGGAGTAGGTGGCGACGATGTGGTCCGCAGCGCCCTTGGTGAGGACGGGCTTGATTCGAGATTTGGCGTACTGGATATACTTTTTGATGAAGGGGATGCTGACGACTTCGATTTTGCGGCTTGATCCGCGCCCTGTTGTCACTGTTACGCCGGCGTGGAGCATGACGTTGAACTTCTCGTAGACATCTGTCGGACGGTTGGAGTCTTGGTTCTCCTCGAGTCCAACTCCAAGACTATTACCGCCTTGTTCGCGGACAGGGGCACCCTCCTCCATACCGGGATGGCGGTATCTGTGCATTCGGAGGACGTGTTCGGATACCATGCGATCCTTTGCGTCCTCAATATCATCCGTGACGACGAAGAGCAGATCAAAACGCGAAAGCAGAGAGTCCGGGAGAGCAATGTTTTTGTGGGGATCCTTATGCGTATCGTATTGTCCATATATCGGATTGGCTGCAGCAATGACACTGCATCGAGCGTTAAGAGAGGTATGGATACCGGCTTTGGCGATCGTGACCGTTTGCTGTTCCATGACTTCGTGGATAGCCACTCGATCGATATCGCTCATCTTGTCGAATTCATCAATACAGACAACACCCCGGTCTCCAAGAACCATAGCACCAGCCTCCAGTCTGCGTTCACCCGTTTCCTTATCAGATGTAACGGCAGCTGTAAGACCGACTCCGGATGATCCTCGGCCGGTTGTAGCAATAGCAAGGGGAGCCGTGTTAAGAACAAATCGAAGAAGCTGGGATTTGGCAGTCGAAGGATCGCCAACCATTAGAATATTGATATCACCACGAAGATGTGTTCCGTTATCCAGATTCTTCTCCATTCCACCCAGCAACATCAGCAAAATGGCCTTCTTGACATAATCATGGCCATAGATACTTGGTGCAAGTGACTGCGAAAGGAGATCGAATACGTTCTTCTTCTTCGCAAGCTTGTTGATGTTTCGGATATCGGTATCGGTAATGGTGGCCTGGGCAATCCCGCCTCCAGACTTCGACGTGAGTTGGATGATGTTGTTTGCTAGGATAACGGTGCGGAAGGTAGAGCTGCTGGTATTGGCATTGCGGTTTCCGAGAGATCTGTATATTCCGACCAGCTGGATTCTGTCACCAGGCTTGACTCTATCCACCAAATCGTCGTCGAGTATGACGTCCACACCACGAGGAAGCTGTCCGGCTGGCGCCCGCTCAGGCATCTCTTGGATCGAAATCGTTTGGTGGTCGCGATATATACAGTATCCGTACTCCGTAATCAACTATGAACAATGTCAGCTAAATTTCACCACAAGCACCATACAAAACATTATATGCCTACCGGATTCCCTTCATCGTCCTCCTGGGGGTACACATTCAAATTCGTCGCCCCACTAGCAGTCATTGTCTGATCACGATACGTCCTGAACAAAAACTCCTCCTTCTTCTCACTATAATGCACACTCCTAATAACCTTGGGTCTGACAAGCGAGCATTTCGTTACAATGCCCTCGAGGGATATCATTCGGTTCAGGTGGGATGAGCTAAGCGTGCGGGGGTTGCAAGCGAATTCGCCAAACGCGCCAATGTAGGCACAGTAATATACAACATCATTGGAAGTTTCCTTCGCCGTGCGGTTAGGTAGCGTTGTGATGATTACTTTCAGGGCCTCGTCGAAGGCTTGGGAGTAATCGAAGGGCGAGGTGAGGAGGCTGTGTTGTATTGTAAGCGCGTGAACTATACTGGAGAATAAGAGGGAACAGCTAACGTACCCATTGGATAATTCCGTGCTGTGTGCTCTGATCTCATCCAAACTAACCTATACCACAAACAAAACGGTTAACATTTGCTCCCTCCCTTCCACCGCTCAGAATTCAACACCAAAAAAAGGATAGAGGATAGTTCGTACAGTAAGTCTACGCAATCCACGATTGAGCATCAACACGATATCCGCCCGATAACTAGAGTGAGCCCGTTAGAAAATTGCCGCCTTTCCCTAGCAAGCTTGACATTAAGCAGAGCATGGAATCAGCATACCTTCTCGCGCGAGGATCGGCTAAATCGAGCAAAAGAGAATCGTCAGATCTTCACCCGTACACAACCACCAAGACCAGACAGTTACTCACTAGGATCGAGAAATTCAGTGGCGGCACGAATGCGATCTTGGGGATCCATGGTGTCTGAGGAGGTGTGGCTGGTAAACCACGAGAAACCAGCGGGTCCGCAATAGAGATGGCAATCAGTGTGAGGAAGAAGAAATAAAAGTAAGATTTATTTCCGGGAGAAAGAAAAGGCGGGAGTTGATGTCGTCTGGCGATATTGGTTCTGGCAATGGAGGGAGGAGACGATGGAAAAAGCTTTGAGGTTGGAAACACGAAACGACGCGTCCTTCTCTTTTTTTTCGCGTCGACGCGACTTAAAGTGCTCGCATTAGCTCAGGGTCCACAGCCAATCAGAGCGTTGTATTTGGCGGCAGCTTTTGGGTCATGTGACTGACAAGGGGCTGGGGCTGTAGGACTCTCGACAGATTTGGTATTGGAAAATGAAAAGAAGTAGTAAGATAATCAAAATTATATATACATGTGTTAACTCCAATGTAAATGATATCTAAAGCCGCTCTAAAAAGAGGGAAGTCATATAGCAATAATATACAACACTCTAAATACACAACACAACCTCACACCGAAAAAAGAATGATATCCATACCACAGGATCATTCCGGATTCGACTTTGCCAACTTATAAACTGTATGCATCATGTCTCGAAGAGTGTCCAGCCGAGACTTACCGTGGTAAAAATAGCCGCCCCTCTGTACCTTCTGCTCCATCTTATTGCGTATCCACGACCGATCCCCTCGCCACACTCGAAGACCACGCCAACGTTTGCTCCTATTCCTCGAAAGGTAGAGTTCCCATACCGTGCGTTGCCGAGGACTCATCCTCTTCCAGATCTGAAACCGGCACCAGAAGAACCACTCCTTGCGGTACTTATTCGTAAGCTTGGACGCGTGGTGTTCAAGCTGGTAATACTGAGTAATCCTGATCCGCCGCGAAGGACCAATGTTTTCGATCCACATAGTTTGTGCCTGTTCGGAAATCCAATTCTCCCATTCTCCGTTCGCCACTTTCTGGCGCCAGATTGCTTCCTCCTTGCGCCAGTCACGGCCATGAGTCGCCATCCCCGTTTCCTTGGGCTCCGGCAGTTCAAGATGTCCGCGCTGAATGATGGGGGCACGATTACTCAGGCCCAGACGACGTAATTTCTCCCAGTGATGGCTTTCTTTTTTATTTGATCTAAGTTGGTCGGGGAATCGGGGCTCGACGCCGTGTTTGGGCAAATATCTCGCTAGGAAGCGTTGTCGCATTCCAAATCTCTCGGCCTCTTGCTCTCGCCACTTGGCATCTTCCTCCAAGAGAGCTTCGATTAATCCCATGTCGGGCTGAATATCTACAGCGCTTCCTCCTTGTATGGGTATAAGTTCAATTGGCGAGGGGGGTTCAATATCAGTATATAGATCCTCGTTTGGCGCCGCAGTCTCAATTTGAGTGCCTAATTCGTTCACTATACCCGTTCTAGCCATAGGCTCCATGACATCTCTTGACAATCGAGACCTTAGTCGGTCTCGGGCATCATCCAACGTTCGCCCAAATCCACTTCGCGTTTCTCGGATATTGCCTAGAGCGATTATAGTCATTGGGGCAGCCTTGACCAAGGCATTGATATCATCGCCCCCATCTAAGATAGCGCGTGACCTGGTATCGACTAGGGCAGCAGCCAAGCGAACGACTGTCTGATAGCCTGGTATCATGTAATCTGGTTCGATGTTTGACCAAGCCCGCATTCCCTTGGCGCCCAAAACATCACGTAGCAAAGGAGTATCTCGGTTCGGGTCTTCGAGAAGCCCTAGGGTGAATGGTGCATTGCTAGGGAGCGGGTTAGATCTCCGCCGCACGTTCCGCCATCCAGTAAAATGGGGAATAAACAGTCTTTCAAAGAGAACGAAAGCATTAAGCCGGTCCTCCGATCGGCGGGAAGCTGAGAGCAGTTCGATATATGTGGACCAATTGTAGCTTGTTAATACGAACCCAGATTTCTGAACATGGGAGACGACAACGGCAATCCTGGAAAGGAGGTTTTGGTTCGCATAGCACTCCATGAGAACGGACAAGCAGTAGGAAAGGGAAAAGCTGCGAGAAGGTGAGGAATCGTCGGTAGTTTCCTGGGCCTGGTCTTTGGTAGAGTTAGATTCATCGTCGGTGAAAAATGTCGGGGGTGTTCCAAGGTCAACAGCCTGCTGAAATGCGCGGGTCCAGGTGCTTTCAACCATCTCAAAATTCCGGCTTTTCAAATGATGTTTCATTTCGACGGCAAGTTGAGTGAAAGGTATGAATTTCGAGGTCTGAGGAAGATCTTCTTCTTGGGACCGGAGTTTTGCGATTAGGGTCTTGGGCCTCTGCACTGCGCCGTACTCTCCATAGGCTGAAATAAGTTCCTGGAAGAACAGGCCAGGTAAAGCTTGTCGAACAGAAGTCTTTCGCAGCCCGGGCTGTGGTTCCTTCGTAGCCAAATCTTTCACACCAAATTCCTTTCTGACGATTTCTAGGAATTGTTCTGCATTCTTCAGCCGAACTTCTTGACCATATCCAATAGCCGCCCCGTCCTTAATAATATGCCAATCCTTTAGGATCTGGGCCTTAAGCAGGGTCAGCTTGGCGCTGGGGTTGGAACTGCCGAATTTTTCGATTAATTCATTATATAATGAAGAAACCATGTTAAGATCGGCAATTCGGTAGTAGCCGTATAAAAGGAGAGAGTAATGAAGTTTGGTGACAGGAATGCGGCGGCCGGATTCAAGCTTTCGGAGAAGTTCAAGGGCATCGTCATGATTCCCAGTACGTATAAAAGCAAGCATCGTAGCTGCGTGCGTCTTGTCGTCGAATTCAACCCCATACATTTTCATCTTTTTGTGGATTCCCAACATACGACTGATATCTGGCAAAAACGCATAGTGGAACAGAATGATGTTCCACATGCGGGTGATGGAACCGGCTGGCTTCAGTTGCATTGCCATATCGGCGAACTTCTCTGCAGCATCATATTTTCTGTGGTTACACAGCGCTTCGACGACCGGATGGATCAGGTTCATATTAGGTTTGATGTTATACGAGTTTGCAAGGTGCAGAAATTCCATCACGCCCTCAACACTGCCATGTTTGGCAAAGAGTCCCATCAAAATACCAATCGTATGTGCAGTTGGCTTGAACCCGGCCTTTATCATCTCTTGGACAGTAGAGTTGGCACCCACTCTATCGCCAGCATTCGCGTGAGCGGTCATGAGAATGTTAAAGCATACCTGATTTGGGGTCAGGGAGAATTCATCTCGTAGCCTCATGAACGTTTCACGCGCCTGGGAGACATTACCAGCCGCCGCATGAACGTTGATCAGACTAGACAACATGCGAAGATCCGACGGTCTCCCATGATCCTCCACATAGGCTTCAAAGAGATCGTTCACCCTTTTTGCGTCCCCGAGTCTGGAGAACAGAATCAACGCGATTTCATACGCGTCTCGAGTAGGCTTCCCATAGAGCAAACGATACTCTTCCAGAAGTTGATTAGTTTCTTCGGCATGTTGTTGCTTGCAAAAAGTCCTCAAAAGCCCGAGTAACAGGGATTCCCTAGGCGGTGTGCTGGGCATTAGCAAACGGTATTGCCAATAAACCTGGATCGCGTGACTAGTCTGCAATTCGATATCTAGGGATTGTAGCGTGAAGATTGCATTGGCGAGGTGGTTGTCCTGGAGCAAACCGAGATGATGAAAGCGGTAGAACAAAAGTAATATTTGTTCAAGGGGCATGAATCTCATCATTTCTCGGCTGTGGATAACGGTGAGTAATAAATACTTCATCACAGAGGCCGCGCGATTGAATGGCGGCGTGTCCTTTCTCTTCTCAAATACTTCTACGAGAGCCATCAGACGTTCCGGAAGGCTCTTCAGGTTGACCAGTCCAGTAGATCGGGGGTTCAACGGCGGGGAACCCTCTGGAGCATAAGGCTTGTTTTTCCAGAACCAGGGTACCAGACCCCACCACATTTGATCCACAGCGGTTGTAAATGCCAAATCCCAGCACTTCTGCCCTTTAAATCTTGAAAAGGCTTCTTTGCAAACTTGCTGAACCATCGCGATATGCCTTCGGTCACGAAGAAGAACCTTGGTCGCGTGAAAATAATCCTCAGAGGTGCGATGCTGGACATCAATGCGATAAAATGCCTCAAGGGAATGCTTCCGATTCAAATGATGCGACGAGTTGGAAAGGTAGGCAAGAACTCGAGAGTGATACTGCGATTTATCGGCCGGTTTGAGAGACTCGTATTGGCCCCATAACGGAGTACAGTGGCTCTCTGTAAAAACTTTCAGGGTTTCCTCAACTACAGGGTCTACCCCGCGTGTCCTTTTTCGGTCCTCTCTGTAGCTCACGACCGTTTCTGCGGGATTGTGCACTGCTCCATATTCAGCCTGTGCTTGCAACACAGTCTCTTCCTGGGCTGGGATCGATTCGCATTGGGTGGACGAGTAAGCTCGGTCGCCCAATCTCCTCCTATTCTTGACAGGGCCTTTGATGGAGGTACTGAGATAGTGTCGCGCGAATGCTTGGGTCTGTGGAGGGTATAAGAATTCCAGATGCGTGTTTTGCAGGCGGCAATTGGGGTTGGCCGCTGCGGAGGGAATGGCGGGGAACGATCGTGATGACGAGAGAAAGTCGGAGCTCCACAAGGGAGCATCAATGTCGCCTGCACCATGGCGCCAAAACTCAGGATGTAACTCTCGTTGGGTGCGAAGGAGGCCCTTAGAATTACGAAGGATGCATTCTCCTGCGTTTTCTAAACGTTGGGCTGTGCGCTCCAACATTCCCTAGAACGGGGTTTTGTAAACCGTTTCCGACGCGGTCACAGCCCGGAAGGCATGTCACAGGCTGCAAATTTGACAGTCAGTTCAGCGGGGGAGGGTGTTGACGGAATCGGGCACAACTAACAGTGGATAGTTAACTCTGGGTGAAGTCAAAGAGGTCTCAACCGGGCCAAAAGGCCGAAAAATTGAAGATGCTCGGAATCGACGGCCAGTGGCGGCTCGAAAATGCGCGAACAGCTCAACAAGCAGCTCAGATATTAGAAGAACAAGGAAATAAACCCAAAGACGGCAAGGCTCGCCCAATTGACACAGCAAAGATAGTATGGAGTATGGAGGGCAAGCTTGGTGGTTTGGATATTTTCGGGACGGCTTTGGGCGATGGTCGGCGAAACAGTTTCTCCGGCCGGACCACACACGACAATATCCATCAGCCTTCGACAGCATCATCGCCGACGACTCCGCAGGCACAGCTGGTCGTCTTCAACGGATGCGGTACGGCAGAGCGCTATTCTTGTTGCAACATCCCGCACAGTTTTCCCAGAACGATGGATATTACAGACTTCATCGTCACTCACAGAGAGGAGGCGCTCCTGGCCGGCGACTACAACTCATATCGGGCCCAGCTGTCGCGGAGACTGCACTCTATTCGAAAGAAGCTCGGGCAGACTACCCCGCGGGGCAAGAAATTCACCGCAAAGCCCCCCGTAACCGCAGAGAATGTGGCCAAAGACAGCAAGTATGCATTTCTGCCTCAATATATATGCAACAAAAAATCCCGTGCTAATTTCACCACTCCTGCAGCTTCGCGTTTCTCATTCTTATCTGCGCCGAGCGAGCATGGGCGACGGCCATGCATATGAAGTCGGTCCACTCCTCGGACCCGACCACCAAGGGCATCATCGGCTCGGCCAGACGCCATATAATTTCTCGATTACACAAGGCCACTGCCCATGCGCAGCAGCTGGTTCAAGTCCTCGAAGACCGGGCTGTATCCCAGGCCTCGACCGTCGACCTCCTCGAGGCCCGAGGCTACTTAGCATCCCTACTTGGCGCCTTCTGGATGGAAAAGCAACGGTGGGATATGTGTCTACAGCAATACTCTCTCGCAAAAATAATCTACGGCGTGCTGGGCACCAAGGCAAAGAGAGAAACGTTTCGAGATCTCTTGTCGAGCACCATCGAACCAGGTCTTCGGTATGCGGCTTACCAATCGAAGCTGCCTCGCACTACCCCCCTCGAATCTATCGCAATCAAGCACTTCCCATCTGATAACGGTGTTCGAGGAGAGGTGACGTCTGTCGACCCGGACTGTTTAACAGAGGGGAAGGCCGAGACCAAGCACAATGCCGATGGGATTGCTCAAAATCTGCCGGAGGATATCACTTGGAGGTCTCGCACAGTTAAGCTGGAGGATGCTTCTATATCTGAAGCATTGGCAGCTGCCTCTGTAGCGGAATCCCAACTATCTTCTTGGCTGTCAGGACCTGGCCAGTCCTCTTCCGCAAGTGAGAAGGCTACGAATTACGACAACGTGATCATCGCCAGCCAAGATGCCGTGGATGCAACCAAGACGGCGATCGACGAGCTCTCAAGCGAGGGTATCGATCAAGGGGATAAGCGGATGCAGGCGCTACAAGTAACTCGAACAGCCGTCAACTATGCGCTTGTCAGCTGGCGGGTAGGCCGGAACCGGATACTGTGCGGCGCAAATGACGGAATCAGCGCTGGATCAGAGCCAACGAAAACCTCCAAGAGACCTAGAGCAGGGCAAAAGTCCAGGGAAAACGTCGGACGACAGCTTGCGCAGCTCCGTGAACGAACAGTACTCTACGATGCAACATTGCAAAGCGTAGATTTCATCCGCGAGCTCCCAGGTGTTGCAGGCGACGCCAGCTTCATGGAAGAGCTAAGCGCGACGCGCAGTTATTTCCAAGCGCTCCGGTATGCACTTCTAAAATACTACCATAGATGGTCCATATACTAATTTTCCACCTCGAACAGATGTCTAGCAGTAGGCCGATCACACGCAATCCTCTCCAACTCCAAGAACGCGCTAGCCCTCTTCTCGCATGCCCTTGCACTCGCCTCGAAATCCCTTGCCAGCAACAGATCCGGCAATCAAACCGCCGGCCCTCCCCGACTCGACGTATCCACCGCCCAAGCGGAGACTCTCTGCTCCCACCTCCAGGGTCTCGTCTCACAGTACCGCGGCATAGTCGAGATAGAAATGGTTCAGGAATCCAACGCAGGGAACGACTCCGCATTCCTACCACCCCTAATTGAACGGCTAGACGAGTATCCGTCGGGCGAAGTCGATCTGACACGGCTGGTTACGTACCCGCCCAAGATGGAGCCGATCCCGGTGAAGCCATTGTTCCTGGACGTCGCGTGGAACTATATCGACTACCCGCGGGCTGGGAACCAGGGCGCTGCAGGCGGTAGAGCTGCAGCTGCAGCGGCGGGGCAGGGTGAAGCGGCTGGAGAACCAAAGAAGGAGGGGAGGAAGGGGTGGTTTGGGTTTGGTCGGTGATTTTGCTTATGGGTAGAGTCTGTTCACGAGGGTATGACAGCATTGAAGTCTTTCTATATACATACTCCGTAGACATGAGGGAGATATAGATAGATATGATATGAGAATCGATTGAATGCCTCTGGGAATTCCTTGGACATGCATGAATAATACCTAAATACTTCAAAATCTCTTATGATTTATTATGGATCTGCCCAGATCTTCCTATCCTCCCTCTGTATGGATATGATATGCCCCTGATTTAGCCGCGACTAGGTACACCCAGACAACCCGCTTACAAATCCATAAATACGATGCCACGTGACCACACCTTCCAGACGGGATCGGAAGCCAGCTAGCCGGATCACGCCGCAGAAGTTAGCAGCAAAATGCTTGGCTGGAGCGGGGAAGGGGAAGGGGACGGGGATTGTGAGAGGCCGGCCAGCGACAAGTTTCAACCAGGAACAGGAACAGGAGGAATGCCCAGGCTGAGGGTTCTCGAGGATTGGTTGGTGGGTTAGGTGTGGCTTTCCAGGCACGGGATTGGGACTGGACTCCGTTACCAGCCTTGGCTTCAAGGAGTCCAGACAAAGCTGTCATCCATCCATCCTGGGCGAAAGGCAGTGCGCGGAGAAACATGGACGAACCCGAGATTGTTGGGAGATGCACAGCGGCTCAAAATGGCGGCGGCAGACAAAGCCGAACTTCCACTACAAAGCCGGCGAGGGGCCGCTATGCTGTCGTCCGCTAGTGTACGCGTTCCGTAAGATACACCTGTCCCATACCCAGTTGGGAGTGGTATTGCTGTTATCAATACGGGTGGCATACTAGCGGTGGGTGTCCACAACGGCTGAGTCAGCCAGCTCCGCGCGCTGTGGTTGGCCAATGCAGCGTCTGTAATTTTGCTGCTTGCAAAAAGTCCGCGTTCTCCGCCAACCTCGAACTTCTTTTCTCCTCTCCCGACCTCCTCCTGGTGTGCCTGTGTAGCCAACCTCCATCCCGCATCCCCACCCCGCCCTTCTCTCGTTGCATTGACTCCCCACGCCTCTCTGCTTCCCTTGCGCGCTCGAGGGTATCCAGGTTGTGAAGAGGTACCCCTGCTGCGTGGTGGTGTGCTCGTTCCCAACGAACCCCTTTTGCACCACCGCTCACCGTCGCTATCAACCCGGCATTCCACCCACCACACGCTGTAATACTCATTTCGGGGTTACCGTCAAGCGTCATGGTGAACGTCAATGGGACGTTTGCCTCGCCGGTGGCTGATGCCGGCCTGGCGTCCGCGTTCAAGCAAGATCCGGCCGGCCTGTTGAAGACTGTTTTCGACTCGATGACCGGATGGACCGGCCTGTTGGCTCTCTTCATCTTGCTGGTCGCCTACGATCAAGGTATGTTTTCATCCCAGTGCTCTCTCTCTCTCTGGTGACGCCGCTAATATCTCCCAGCAAAATATATCTGGCTCAAAGGTTCGATCGTCGGCCCCAGCTTGAAAATCCCCTTCATGGGCCCGTTCCTCGAATCTGTGAACCCCAAATTCCACGAGTACAAGGCCAAATGGGCCAGCGGTGAACTCAGCTGCGTCTCCGTCTTCCACAAGTAAGCAAGCCGCCTGGCGGAAAGAAACGATGACATTTGCTGACCTAGATAATCAGGTTCGTCGTGATTGCCTCGACCCGTGACATGGCGCGCAAGGTCTTCAACTCGCCCGCATACGTCAAGCCGTGCGTGGTTGATGTTGCTCACAAGCTGCTCGGAAAGGACAACTGGGTGTTCCTGGACGGCAAGGAACATGTCGAGTACCGGAAAGGCCTGAACGGCCTCTTCACCAGATCCGCCCTGGCCATGTACATGCCCGAGCTGGAAGAGGTTTATGACAAATATTTCAACCAGTTCCTCGCACGATCCAAGGAGCTCAACTTCAAACCAGAGCCATGGATGCCACAATTCCGTGAGCTAATGTGCGCGCTGTCCTGCCGAACCTTTGTTGGACACTACATGTCCGAGGAGGCTATCAAGAAGGTCGCCGATGACTACTATCTGATCACTGCTGCTCTCGAGTTGGTTAACTTCCCTATCATCCTGCCATTTACAAAGACGTGGTACGGGAAGAAATCTGCAGACATGGTCCTTCATGAGTTTTCCAAGTGCTCGGCCAAGAGCAGAGTCCGCCTGGCTGCTGGTGGAGAGATTACCTGTATCATGGACGCGTGGGTCAAGAATATGCTTGATTCCGCCACATACCGCGAGAAGCTTGCCAAGGGTGAGAAGATCGAGGAGGGTGACAAGCCAGCCCACGTCCTCCGCGATTTTTCCGATTACGAAATCGCCCAGACTATCTTCACCTTCCTGTTTGCTTCGCAAGATGCCACTAGCAGTGCCTCGACCTGGGTGTTCCAGCTGATGGCAGACCGCCCTGAGATCCTCGACAAGGTCCGAGAGGAGAACCTGAGAGTGAGAAACGGAGACAGGAATGCTCCCATCAGCATGGACCTCCTCGATCAACTGACTTACACCCGAGCTGTCGTCCGAGAGACCCTCCGATACCGCCCCCCGGTGATCATGGTCCCATACATGGTCAAGAAGGATTTCCCCGTCACCCCCACTTACACCCTCCCCAAGGGATCCATGATTATTCCATCGGTCTGGCCCGCAACCCACGACCCTGAGGCATACCCAGACCCCGATTCCTTCATCCCAGACCGATGGGTCTCGGGAGAGGCTGATAAGGCGGCCAAGAACTTCTTGGTCTTTGGTACTGGTCCTCATTACTGCCTCGGACAGACATATGCCCAGCTGAACCTGATGGCCATGATTGGCAAGGCCAGTATGCTCATGGACTGGGAGCATCACGCTACCCCGATATCAGAAGATATCAAGGTCTTCGCCACAATCTTCCCCCAGGTGAGTGATTTATCAACCCCATAACCCCCTCTACTTCATCAATAACTAACATTCATATCAGGATGACTGCCCACTCGTCTTCCGCCCACGACCTGAATGAGCTGCCCTCATACTATGCATACATACATACATACATCCACCCACATAACCCCAGTCGATGAATGAAATGAAACTCACCTACCAAATCACGGGATGTCAGAAATAGCGAGGAGACCTGTCTTCGACGACATTCAACAAACACCCCTTCCATCCCCATCTTCCCAAAAACTTCTCGTATTTCTCCATCCCAGCGACGAATGTGCGACATTTAATATTCCATGTTGCCCGTCATTGCCACATTACACGCCATTATCTGTCCAGGAAGACAGGGACCGTGGCCACAACAAACACCACTAATAATATCCCCAACTCCTTTTTTTTTAAAAATCATATTTCCTTTTCTCGGGTTATAAACCTCCTCTTTTCCTCTTTTCTTCTACCCGCTGCCGTTCCACGCGTCATCATTCCGACCAGAATCGGTTATCGAAATGTGTGTGCTCTCTGGTCCCGGCTCGGCACTCCCTGGCGTCCCCACAAGAGGAAAGTTGATGAGGATAAACTAATGTGGTATTGTACACCCACATAGTCCTTTTTCTCATACCTACTTCCTTTTCCATGTGGATTCGCTGGCCTTTTTTTTCTCCTCTTTTCCCTTTTCTCTCTGTTTCCTTTTCTATCCCTTCCACACTTCCTCCTGATCCCCTGCCTCAAACGGCCGTTTTCGTTACGTGTCCTGTCTGTGTCTGGTGTCGCTTTACATCCCGTACTCTTTGCCGTGTTTTAATAAATAAACCACCTCTTAATGTATTCCTCTTCCTTCCCTCTTCTTTCTTCTTCTTCTTTTTTTTCTCTTTCTTCGGTTCGTTTTCGTTCTATTCTCTTCCCATGATAGATAGACCAGTGGATGGATGGATGGATGGGTGAGATCTAGGTTTGGGTATGAGGGATGGATGTACATACCTAGCTATGTGGGCACATTGCATATAGACAGACATACAGACATACGGCCAGACAGACAGCCATTGCGCGTTGGGTCGGGTTGGTTTGTTTGGGCTGGATTTGGCCGGATGGATGGATGGATGGATGGATGAGGTTTTGGTGTCTACAATAGTATATTAATTAATCCTTTTTCCAGTCAGCTGCTTCTTCTCCTGTCTTCTTTCATCTGCTTCTTTATATTCTTCTTGTACATATAGATAATAATTATCTAACCATATCGCCCCATCCCCATCCCCATCCCCTAACACAACCTCCAACCAACCAGCCTCCCTCGACCTCCGAAACGCAAAACAAGCCCCCATCTGTCCGCCCTTTCTCCACGGACCATAAAACGTTTCCCGCCCTCCCCCAACCCAGACCCCATAATCCCCAAAATCCGCCCACGAAGACCTCCATACATCCGGGCCTAGACGGCCATTCTATGCGATACTTGTAATCCGTCGCGGCTGGAGGGAGATGGTGAGGAGGATGTATTCGGGGGAAAGAAGCTATTAGAACCGGGATTTCGTAGACATCATTTTCAGTTGACAATAGGTTAGATCACCAAGTCTTGCGGATATGGGCTCATGTCCCCATTAGGGAGCACCTAGGTAGGGGGAGGGGGCAATTTTGCGAGCCGGAGAAGAGTCGGTTATATATGTAAAAAGTTAAAAAGCTGGAACGACAAATTATTACACCAACCCCCTAGGATAGTTTACTCATCCCCCCTCCAAACCTCGACCTGCCCACCCCGTTTCTCCCAATCCAACCAACTCCCCTTATAAACCCCAATCCTCTCCCGATCATAGCCCGCCTGCACCGCCAACTCAGCCATCGCGCTCGCACGCACGCCAGCTTTACAGTAGAATACAATATCGTTGCCCGTACTGCTACTATCCGCCGAGGCTGGGGTGGTCATAGGGGGTTTGGGGAAGCCGAATCTTGTCAGGAATTCGCCGGGGGAGAGGAAGAAGGCGTCCGCTTGGCTGGTGGGGATGTTGTGGGCGGTAGGTATGATGCCGGTTGAGAGGAGTTCGGAGGGTTGGCGGACGTCGATTAGGGTTGGGGTGTGGGAGGGTGTGCGGGAGGCGTGGGAGAGGGTGGAGGAGGAGGTTGTGGTTGGGAGGGTGGCGGTTATCTGGATGTAGGGGGCTGGGTTAGTTTGAAGGGTTGCTTTTAACTGTGGTGGTTTTGGGAGATGGTGGATGGATGGACGGATGGGCAAAAGATTCAGGTAGAGTGTCTCTATCCGTGAAGGCGAAGGTCCCATGCTGTCCCTTTGGGGGAAATATATATCGGCCACATATAGAAAACCAACCCGCCCTTCTCTCCTCCCACCGGAATCCAACAACCAAGCTCTAGAAATGTTGAAAAAAACAAAAACTCACCTCCTCAAACCCATATTTCTTAAATCCCTTCTCATCCCTCTCAAACTTCAACTCGTCCTTCCCACCCTGCCTCCCACTGTCTCTTCTCACCCCGCTCGCCGAGAACCACCGCTTCATCCCATCGCGAGCTCCTAACTGACTCCTCCGCTGCCGTAGTGCCTGTACATCTACCGGAGTCTGTCTTCCAATGCCACCTCTGATGCACGAATACGTTCGTGACGCAGCGGGTACAGCCGTCCGTAACGAAACTGTGGCGGTGCCATGTTGATGGCGGACGATTGCGCGCGACGATGCGGAGAGGGAGCGGGCTGCGGCTGACGCAGACATGGTGGGTGGTGTTTATGGAGTCAGATCTGGCCAAATTGAAGTTATATCAAGTTTGAGAGTTGAGCTGCGCTGGTGATAGATTGAAGTATTGTTGACCTTTAATGCTGGGCAGTTGTTTGACGTCGGTTTGTTTTCGGCTCTGGTTGGTGGTCGGCCCGGGTTGTGGAAATATTTCGCTGGCTCACTAAGCGCACGCGTTTCCATATTTATCATTTCGGCATTGGACCCGAACCCGACTTGATAAACAAAACATCCTCCAACATCCCCAGTGTCCGTGTTGCTAAAGCTAACGAGACGGTCAACTATTTATCCCCCAGCTGGCCCAATCTGGACGCAATGGCAGGGTACTATCATAAGAAAGGAGACCCTCCAGTCTTGTGTCCTGCCCTGGAGAAGAAGTAAGTCTTCAAAACAGATGGCCTTACCTCATTAATCAACGTCTAATATTCCTCACAGGAGACTTCGCAGTTGCTTTGGGCCGAGGGTCTTTGTGAGCGATAGGCTGCATACATTAAAGAACTCGAAAGGCGCTTGGCCGACAGTTCGAGAGACAAAGATGATGTTATTCCTACTCTTGAAGCCGAGAATTAGGAACTGCGCAACCAATTGCTGGAATCGCGCGCTGAAATCGAGAGTAGGATAGCTGCATTGCAAGCGCAGTCGGATGCGATATTTGCAAGTGCTTCAGTTGGATGTAAACCTTCCGGGTAACTAAATATGCGTTGGGTGAAAGTATGCTAAGACTCCATGGTTTGCAGAACGGCCATCCTCATTCCACAGCCGAGCTGGAATCATCTTCTATGGATGCTTCTCGGGGTGCTGATGATAAACTGGAAATGGGACTACTGGTTCTACACGACCAAGTAGTAGTTCTGTTAATGGTCTTGGTATTTCCGCAGTGAAAACTGACCCAGTGCCTCTCACTTGCCCTTACGTGGCTAGCGTTTCAAGGGGACATATCAACCGGAACTCAAGACAATGCCTATGACAGTCCAAGTTGCCCATATTAAATGACGGCATATATGTGGCTCCGCGGGGACGATTGTTGGAGAAGAGCTAGAGTTTATTCGATATTTACCGGACTCGATTCATCTATAATCGTTATTTTATCCATCCACCATCGCCATGAAGTCTAGCTCTGCTCCTCTAGAACTGTGGCCCACTCGCTCTCTATCACCCCATATTTAATCCCGGCCAAATGCTCCCGAAGCGCTGCTGTGTATTTCCCAACCACCGCTCCCGCACTCAGCGGCAAATGTACCTCCTTGTCCTTATATGTTATCTGCTTAACGGGAGTAACAAAATACGCCGTCCCCGCCGCAAACGCCTCGAGCAATCTCCCTTCCTCATATGCCGCGATAACATCCTCGATTCCATAATCTTCCTCCACAACATCAAGCTCCTGGTCGCCAGGAAATTTTGACCTCGCAAGTTCAATAATACTCTGCCTCGTAACCCCGGGGAGAATGATGCCCTGATCCAGAGGCGCTGTTACCAGTTGCGTCTTGCCACATGGTGTTTTCCAAACGAGGAAGAAATTACTGCCCCCGGCCTCCGTCACAAGGGGGTTGTTGTTGGTTTCGGACCCAGGCAATCCCCCATAAAGCCACAGCACCTGATCAAAACCTTGCTTGCCAGCTTGATCCTGGATCAAGAGCGTTGGTCCGTAATTCGAACCGACCTTGGCATCACCAGCACCGCCGGGCCACGCCCGTGTATGTTTCCCAGAGCTGGCCCAGAGTTTAAGCCCTGGTGTATTTGACGTTTCAGTGGCCTTGAAGGACATGAATTTTCCGTCTGATGACATATCGCCGCCACTCAGAGGCCTCTCGACTCGAGGATTCTCACCTATATTCGGGTACGACACAGCGACGATATACAGCAGTGCCTCCCCAGGTGGCTGCAAGCCAATCGTTGGCTGCGTGGCAATCATCACGGGACGGAGGTAGAAGAACGTCCCCGGCCGTGACTCGGGAGCCCATTTCGGCGCCTCGACCGCCGCAAATCTGACCAGTAATTTCTCCAGCTCGGCTGGGTCGAAAGATGGCAGACAGAGGCGTGTTGCGGATCGGAGCAGGCGTGCGGCATTAAGGTTTGGTCGGAAGAGTCGGGCTCTGCCATCATACCCGCGATACACTTTCAATCCTTCAAAGCAGGCCGTGGCATAGTGGAAAACTGAGGCGGTTGGTGGCAATGAGATGTTCGAATATGGTCCTATCTTGGGAGCTGCCCAGCCACGAGACACATCCCAGGTTGCGGTCAGAATGTGGTCAGTCGCGTAGGATTGGGACCATTGTTCCGGCGAATTGTGTTCTGGGACAGGTCTATCCGTCGCCTTGAAGTCCAGCTCCAACTTTCCAGCGTCAAGTGGTGCGTACGCCATAATGTCTCAATTGCTTGTCCGTGCTTCTTGCAGGTTGGCAAGGGCGTAACGAAGGCGTGCCGTAACTGGGAGTATGGTATGCCGGCATACCAAGAAGGGAGTCTGACATGAATTGGAACCAAAACTGCGAAATTCTGCCACCTTATATATGATCCAATCCTTGCCCACAACTCCTCAACCAAATACTTTCATTCCATGACTCACCCCCCCATGCGTAGAAAGCGATCTGCCGGGAAGATCCGACCCATGGCGTCGAAATAAACTCCTAATTCCTCCCGCGTTTGTTAGTAATACGCGGACGCAGCAAGATGGAGGAAAGTCAAACGGGGTATAGTTTGCTGACCACTAATGAAGGTGTTGAGGAACTACGAGAGACAAGATGCAGAGATAAGATGGTTCAGGGGCTGACTCCATCGCTGCCGCTATTATAATTTAGTAGTTATTTATCTAGTAGCTACGAATCTGTACCATCGGCCAGATTTTCCATGGGGAGGTATTTATTTACCTTCATTCTTTGTTCATTCTGAGAAGCACTGATATATATCCACATTTTTGCCAAAACTGCAGCTTTCTCCTCATGTTTCCGTGAATTTCTGCTCAACCGCTGAGGTCTATCCTCGTATGAGATCTCCTACGGTGGCGCGCTACATACGCGCCTTGATGTAGTTCCTCATCGTCATAGTTTGTGATCTAATGGATATATTTTCTTCCACAGCCGATTTCTGTTGACCATTGATAGCTACCTAGGTATGGTTTTCGTTAGATATTCATTCCCTTTTCTCATTTTCCATTACCAAATGCTAGTAACTATCATCTGCGCGGAAGCATAAATAGCAGTTCAAACCCCACTTTGAGAGCTATTTTTTTTTTTTTTTTTCAGTTGACAATTGAACAACATCTTCTCGTCTCTTGCTCAACTACTCCGTACCTACGGAGCACATAACCCTACGATCCTCTCATCCCTAGTTTGATCATGCAGGCGGTGACCACGGTGGTCCCATATCCTCGCGAGCGCGAGGACTCCGAATTCTACGCAGTGTACAATGGCCGCGTTGACAAGCCTACGATATATTCTTCCTGGTAACTAACCAAAATGGGCGAAAATGAGACCAAAATATGGGATTCAACATGCTTACTTGTAAAATATCCGTGTATAAATAGGGCCCACGCGCACCCCCGAGTGACAGAATGCAATTTCGCCAACCATAAAAAATTCAGCAGTTTCAGAGCCGCCTGGCGTTCGATGAAAAGAAGAGGGTTCACGGACGTGGAAGTAGACCTCAGAGCTCTAGATGCGGCAGAGGAAAAGAAGATTCTGCAGTCACCTAGAGGCGATTATTATGCCGTTGCCTATGGCAAAAATGCTGGGATTTTCAAGGACTGGACGTATGGCATTTTTGTTCTTCCCTCTTCCTTCAGATCAAACACAGGGCAGCTTACAGGGTGTTGTTACACAGTGATGCGAAAGCGGCGGTTGAAGGGGTTGATTCCGCATGTCATCAGCGGTTTGACACCGAGCTTGAAGCACGACGTTTTATTGAGGAGTGGAAAGACGCGCACGCTGATACATGGCGAAGAGAGATTAGAAAAGCATTGGATCAGCAGTGGCTTGGCACCAAGCTCGGAGCACGATTTTCTACTAAGGAGTGGAAAGACACGTACGCTGATTTATGGCGAGGAGTGATCAGAGAAAAATTGGATGATGGATGGGAATTTAAGGATATGAAATTTGATACTGGAGGGTTTGTGCCCAAAGAGGACGAGGGAACTGGAGAAGATGACGAGCCTGAACATGAAGCTGGGTATTTGCCTGACCTTGCGTGTACGGGACTCCTGTACTTTGCTTCTGAAGAAGAGTACGAGCCTGAAAACGACGAAGCCAGCCTTCCGTATGTTGGAACTCTGACGATAGCTCCCTAAGAAGAGTACGAGCTTAAACACCAAGAAGATTTGCATGTGGGATTCCTGCGATTAGCTATCAACGACGAGGAGCCCGGAAAATAAATAGCTACGGTATATTGTCAATAGCAAACTCCCATCCTATACACAACAGACGAAGTAAAGCAGTGGAATAATTTTGTGGAATATCTAAAAAGCTGTAAAATGAAAGAGTAGAGAACATGATATGACATGGATGATATAATAAGGAGCAATTTAAATTCTTTTTTTCTCTTCACATAAATGAAAAACGTTCCAGGCGTTTAAATAAATAAAAACCACATCATGAAAAAAAAAAAAAGGTCATACACACCATACACACTTCCACCCCTTCCCCCATCATCCCATCATCACAGAACCCACAACCCAGAGCAAAAGTAGAAAAATCAAGGGATATCAAACAGCACCTTCAGCTTCTTCACAAGCGCCCACTCCTCCATGGTGACCTCAGGTCTATAGAACTCCTTGAGGGTATCGATGCTCGCGCGCGAGATGAGCGAGTACAGAACATCCTTCTCCTCGAGCTGGCGGCCGTAGAGCGGCTGGTTGGGGCCCTCGATCTTGATAGCTACGGACGGCTGACCCTTTTTGCAGACGGGGAGTTGCTTGTGTTCGCGCTCGATAGATTGGCTATTGTTTATGCGTCAGTTTGTGCGGATTCATGAGAGATGGGAAAGGGAAGACATACACTCTGCCTAGGTTAATAATTTCCTTTTGACCAGTAACGGGATTTGTCTTTACAGCTGCGATGGGCGTGAGGAGACGCAGCGAGCCCTCGGTAACATCAACACCGATAACGATGGGGTCCTTCTTGTTAAACACCGCCACAGGCGATAGCACGCATGGGAAGACAGCAAGCAGCTTGCTTTCCTCCTTCTTTTGCTCGGCAATCTGAGCCATATGTTTCGTAAAGTCGTCGAAGAGGTGATAAATAATATCAGCTGTGAAGATCTTGATACCGACCTCGTCCGCGTACGCCTGCGCCTCCTTGTCTACCTTGACGTCGAAACAGAGCATGACGGCAAACTGCTTGGCTTTCTCCAACATGGTGCCTGCGCGCATGACATCGCGCTTGTACACCGGGCCAATGGAGATGTTGGCGACGGGAATCTTAGAGGAGCGGAGGAACTCGAGAAGGGCTTCAAGGGAGCCAAGCGTGGATGCTTGGACGCTGACACCGCGGTTATCCTTGGATACCTTGCTAAGCAAGTTCTCAAGATCGGACATGACTTCGTCTTCAAGATCTTCTTCGTCGTCGTCAGGACCGACAACGAGTAGGCGGGAACCGGCAATGGCGTGTTCGAGGTCATTGGCAGCGATCTTGACACCGAGGGAGGCCTTGACTTCCTTATTATGCACGTATTGCGATTTGAGACGCAGTTCTTTGAGTGGTGCGGGGGTTAGGAGGGCACGGATATTTGTTGCGATGGCTCCATTCAGACCACACATGACGATACGATCACCCTCGCGGAGGACACCGTTGGAGAGGACAACGTCGATGGTGGTACCCAGACCCTCGATGACCTTGACCTCGAGAACAGTACACTCGACCTCGGAAAGGTACATGAGCTTGTTGGTCATGCGCTCTTGCGTAAGGGTAACAAGGAGCTTGAGCATGTCAGGAACACCCTCTCCAGTATGGGCAGAAGTAGGAACCAGCGAGACGTTCCGGGCCATAGACTTGTTCTCCCAGTACAATTCCGAATTGAAACCTTGCTCAGCAAACGCGAGCTTGGTTTTCTCGACACGGTCTCTAAACTCGTTTTGGACACCCTTATTCTGCAACGCCAAACTGTCCTGGAACCCGTTGTTATCAATCTTCTTCCAGCCGTATAGACGGTCAATCTTGTTTAGCGCAACAATAAACGGTGTCTTCCTGTCACGGAGCAGCTTCATAGACTCGAGAGTCTGTGGTTCCAAGCCGTGCATAATATCAACGACCAGAATGGCAATGTTACACAGCGAAGAACCTCGAGAACGCAAGTTGGAGAAAGACTCGTGACCAGGCGTATCAATAACCAGCAGACCAGGGACCTTGAACTCGAACGAACCATCCTTGTTGACAACAGCGGTCTTTTGCTGCAGAGCGTCGGTGGGGAAGTAAGTAGCACCAATCTGCTGCGTGATACCACCAGCTTCTCCTTCCTGGACGTTCGTTTGTCTGACCTTGTCCAAAAGCTTAGTTTTACCGGTATCGACGTGGCCAAGAATACAGCAAATGGGGGAGCGGAGGTTATCTTCCGATCGAGCAGCAAGGGCCTCCTCGTGCTGTTTTCTTCTCCGCTCAGCAGCCTCAGCTTTCTTCTGAGCCAATGCCCGTTGGGTGGCAGTAGTCTCTTCATCATCGGATTCCTCCTCAGATGACTCCTCCTCTTCAGACTGCTCCGCAGAAGCTTCACTGCTACCCTGCGCCTTCGAGGGGGCGGCTCCCGCCTTAGCAGGCTCCTTTTTCTCCTCCCCTTCTCCCTCTTCATCAGACGACATATCCCAGCTGTCCTTGACACCATCATCGCTCTCTTCAGCAGCCGCAGCCGCCGCCGCCGCAGCAGCCTCAGCCTTCTTCCTCTCTTCCTCCGCCTTCTTCGCCTTCTCCGCTTCCATCGCTAACCGTTGAGCCTCGGCCCTCGCGGCCGCAGCCTCCAGGTCCTCCTCCGGCTTCTTGCCCCCGCGCTTCTTCTTACTATCATTCTTCTTGTCATAAACAGGCTTCTTCTTCTCCTCCGTCGACTCCTCGAGACCAGCAACCAGCGCACCCGCCGCAAGCATCTGCTGCTTTCTCAGCTCATTGCGCTCCTTGGCCTCCTTCTGCGCCTTGGTAAGCAATTTGCCCTCCTTTCTCAACTGCTCCTTCTTCTCACGCTCCTTTTCCTTCTTCCGCTGTCTGGCTTCTTCCTTCTTGCGCTCTTCCTCAGCTAGTTCCTTCTCGCGCGCTTCGGCAGCCTCGCGTTCCTCAGCTTCCAGGCGGGCGATTTCCTCCTGTTGTTGTCGGAGGGCTTCTTGTTGTCTCTGGATGGCGGCGAGGTGAGCGGGGACCTTCTTCTTCTTTCCGGGGGCTTCAGCGGCCGCAGGTGCGGGAGCTGCAGCTTCGGGTTTAGCTTCTGGCGTGGGTTTGGCGGGTTCAGCTTTTGGTGCGGCGGGAGCTGCTCCTTTCTTCTTTGCAGCCTGTATAGATAAAAAAGATATCAAATCAGCAAATCCGCATAATCACGAGATATATATATAAAAAAAGAGGAGAAAAAACCCACCTGCTCCTTCTTCCTCTGCTTCTCCCTCTCCTTCTTCTCCTTCTCCTTCTCCTTCTTCGTCTTCATCCTCCCGCCCTCGCCCTCCTCCTCATCCCCCTTCAGCTGCTTCTGATCCTTCGCGCCCTTCCCCCCCTTCACCGGCGCCGCCGCAGCAGCTGCAGGCTGGATCTTCTTCCCCCCATTGCCCGCAAACACATCATCCTCATCGGCCTCAAAGCCACCTTCCAGCGGCTCCTTACCAGCAGCAGCGGCGCCAGCAGACGGATCCTCGCCCTCGACAAAGTCATTATCGACCGGCTTGCCCTTCTTCGCCTTGCGGGTCTTGTTCTTCTTCAGCGCGGCGAGGAGGCCGCCGCCCATTCCGTCCGCGTCGTCGTTGTTGGCATCGGCATTCTCGTTGCCGTTGGCGTTTTCCTCGGTAGGCGGGGTGGCAGTGGCTGAGGGCACGTCTTCGCCCAGCTCAGCTTCCCAGTCCTCCTGCTGCTTCTTGCTTCCCTTCTTTTTGGGCGCCATGGTTGCGGTTGGGTGTTCACAGGGAGGGTGTTGGTGTTAAGAAGGGTACGGGTTGTACGGGTGTTTAGTAGTATGTGGTAGTTACGCGAGGAGGATTCCCAAGTTCAGTGCGTAGCGAATATAGCCCGTAACGAGTGCGAGGCGTGGAGCGTGGCCGGAGGGTGTGGTGGTGGAGGAGTGCTGGTAAAATTCGACGTGAGGTTCCTCGAGGGCAAATGCGGTGACATCAGCGAGATTCGGAAAAACTGTGTGTGCGTGGTGCTCTGTGTGTGTCGAGACGAAGACCAGGACAGGAGAGATGAAAGGCACGGGGGGTATTTTTGCCTTTCTCTTTTCCTCGCTGCTGTGTGTGCAGATATTGTCCCGCAGCTCAGGGCGTCTGGGGAAGAGTGGGATGTGTTGAGGTTTGGGTTGAAAAAAATGTTTGTCTGCGAGGCTCAAGGTTTGGGCGCAACCTTGGGTGGGGGAGACTGCACGGCCAAGCGAGCACAACTATTATTTATTTAAAAGGGGAGAGACGAGAACTGAACAACCAGTAAATATAGGGATATTGCCGGCGTTGGCTTATTTGGATTTTATTTTATTTTATTTTATTTTATCATATTTTATCTTATTATTATTTTGGGGTGGCTAGTTCGGATTTCTTTGCGCTCGTACTCGACTCGGCCGAGCTTTGTAAATATCTCACTTGCTGAACTTCATAGTATCTTTTGTGCTGGGACTGCACATATTCCATCCATACTGTCCAAATGTAATCTGACATGCCTTAACAACCCGTAATGCCGAAACAGCCTCGCCTTTGATCCATACACCACATAACTGACTCCCAATAAAGACGAAAAGGGGACTCAGTATAAACAGGCACTCAAATAAGAAAGAAGAAAACAAACCCCGTGCAACTGTCTCCTCGGACAAGGGAGGAGGGAGAACGCCATCCAACCCCTGATACCCCCTACATAACAAGACCCCCCCATCACAACGAGACCTGTAACAACCATCCCATCCACGTCGCAACCGCAGCAAACGGATCCTCTGCATCCGGCACCACGGCAGCCGCATACTCTCGAAACTTTGCCAGTTTCTCCGCTCCACGACCACCCTCATCCATATCCTCCGCGCCCACCAACAACCTCAAATGCCCGATCCCTCTCTCAGCCAGCCGGCTAAGAATATCACCATCAACATGCAACGAGCTGGGCTTCGAGATCGTCACGTCCCACGCATCCTGTTTGCTTCTTCTTCTGCGTCTTGCCAGCGGGCAGACGAGCGGATCTTTGATGCAGAGGTTTTGTATGTACTTTAGCAGCCGCCATTCCTTCTCGGAAATGGTTGTGAAGCGATAGACCGTGCCGCCAATAGTAGTGCCGTATACTACCTCTGAAACACCGGGGATTGCCGGCCGCGTGCTTCTACACAATCGGATCGGATACAGTGGCATATGTGCGGCGAAGACTTGCTGGAGCAACTTTTCTTCAGGCGTCAGCCCTATCTCCGACAGGCCGATGATGGCGCCACCAAGGTTGGAGGTCATTGTTATCTGGGAGTCCGTTTGTAGATTCACGAGATCTAACCCTGTTCTGTCTGATCCATCTTGTGCATGCAACGTCAGGCTGCCATCGGTGACTTGTAGAATACAAAGGGAATTATTGACGGTCAAGACGTATATATATGGTTCTTTGACGCTTACGGCCACAGCGTCAGATTCCAAGCGGTATGGCGGGAGCTTAACGAATTTCTTCCTCGGGTCGTAGGTTTGGAAAATGAGATCACGTCCGATAGCCAGCACTAGCGAACTTGGTTTGAAGGCCGCGATTGATCTGACAGGATCATTGTAGGTATGGATATATTTCTCGACCGCATCTATGTGTGCAGGGTGTTGGGCGTTCGGGCGGGCTATGATATATATCATCCGCCCCCTGTTGGTAGAGTGTGGTTGCTTTGTCCCAACTGCAAGCATATGATAGGCGTGTTCTCCGTGGGTGACGGTCCAGTCTAGAATCGCCTTGACGATCTCGCCAGACGCACCGGTAGGCCTCTGTGGTTTGGGCTGCGGATCTGATATGTTTTCCGGGTCATCGCCCACATCTACGGGGCTAGAAGGTATAAATATCTCGCAGTCTGGGTCTATGAAATCTATGCGAGGGCGGATCCACCGTTTCGTGCACTCTGGGGTCGACTCCATTTCCACGACATTATAGGACACAACAAGGCGTTTGAGGTATTCGGAGTAGATTATACGGCCCGGGCTGCCGGGCAGAATAATTTGCCGTGGAACCGTTTTCGGTGTTTTGTCTAAGGTGCAACATAGCAACTGATTTTTCGTAATGCATACCAGGGACCCTCCAAGGGCTCCCTGGTGAGGATCGGGATGAGAGTCGACGCAGGTGAAGACATCAACACTGGATTGCATACGGCCAGGCTAACGTAATGTCAGTCATACGGCTCATTCTAGATGCATAGTCTGTTAACACTTACATTATTTTGGTCAGTGAACCAAATTTTATCAAGCACAAATTGCTCCGAGTTCTCGTCTTCGATGTGCGACAACCGCCAGAATCCGCGACCACAGGTTACAATACCAAACGTTGGGTCCGATTCATACCTGCGGATTCGAATGGAAGTATCACCTAGCTTACGGGATCCAGTCTGAGTTAATCCTGGAAGAGATGAAAAATTAGCATGCTGGCAGTAGGAGTAAACGATGTTAGTGGCCATACCAATTGTACCAGAAACGTCGTCAAAATGAACACTGAATGAAACAACGTAACCGCTACGAAGTCCACAAAACAGTGAGGTTTTCGCCCTTCCATGTTGGGATACCGAGAGCATAGTGAAGGCCTCACAAGCCTTGGACTCATTATTTCCTGAGGGTAGGCTAATCTCCTGTTCAGAGGAGGGTACAAGGCCTTGATTCAGGTCAATCCGCGCAACTAGGACTTTGCCATCACTCGCCCCAATAAATAGGACGGGGCATGAGTTTACTTGTTCGATTGTGAGACTGATGGGTTCGCAAGTAAGTGGAAGAGGTTGGCCAACCGACGGGCATTGAAGGCCATTATCGCTTATCTCCACCTTTCGAAGGTGAATATGGATATTATCCTCTGTCCTGACTGCCACGGCAAAAAGGGAATAACTTCCTTTTACAGCAGCAGCAATTATACGCTCGTTCGGGCCTTGACACTGTGTTGAAAAGCGGAGAGACGGGTTCTGCGGAGCAGAGAGATGAATAGAAGAGCCCGTCACCTGAATGATCACCCCTTCTTGAGAAGCTCCAGCAGAAATAGTTTGGATATCGAAATTGAGGCCGATCTCTTCATCGTTCATTGCATATGGATCCTCGGCAGGATCAGTTGGCACGGAAATTACGGAAGATGACACTGGGTTGGAGAACAAGAAAAAGGTGCCTCCTGTTTGTAAGTTCGGAGCGGCCCAAACATCCAGAACACCCGAGTCCTCCTGGTCAATCATCCATCCGACACGCGCTTCAAGCCCATGGCGCAACTCTGTGATTGACCCACGATCGAGATTATTGCCGGAGCAGGCAAATATTCGGTCGAAAGCAAAGTCCAAATCTCCATTCTCATTTTTTGGGTTATTTTCGCCACTGCCAGAGTAGGGAGCTTTGATAACGACAGAATCAAAAACGGGAGCCCAATTGGGGATCCTCTGTAGACATCGCGTACTCTTTCTAGCTGGTAGGAGAAACAGTCCACCATCGCTCATGGAGCCGGCAGCCACAAGAAAGTCACCGGTAGATCCAAAGCCTTTGTCGACTATGGCGAATCCTGTATCAACCTTGCAACCGATTGGATCTATTTGATGATTGCTGGTGACATCCCTCGTGTCTTTATTTATCGTTAGATAAAGCATCCTGCCATCTTGGTTGCATAGGTAAATGTCATCTTCTTTTTCATTGTGGTTTGAATGTCTCCGGGGCCGAACCCATGATGTCCAGGTGTCATGGGAGCCGGCCACATGGTCCCTCATTCTGGGTTTTGCGAGTGCTGTATTGTCTGCCAAATTGATTTCATAGGGGTTGAATGACGTTGGTGTAACCAGAAGAAAGCAAGGACCAGCGGTCAATGGGATAAATAATAAAGGAATTTGGCACTCCGATGGCAACCTTGACTTTAATTTTTTGCCCTCAATCTTCCCAACACCCTCTGAAGCCTTCCAATTATAGCAAACAATATGAGTTCTGCTAAGATGGGATACAAGCATCACCAGGATGACTCTATTCTCGTCTCCGGTGGCTGGATGAAGAAATTCCATTGCCACTATGTCGCCATCGGTGCGGAAGAAACGTTCCTGTGGTGTGTCAACCACGATGCTTTTTTAGTTATGATTGTGTTATATGTACCTCATGGATTGGGTTAACTGGTCCCGTTTTCATCCCTGACTTGATGTCATCCGGAGACTTTAGGGAGAAAATGCCGAAAAATTTCTGGGCTGCTGAAACCGCTATAGCTCTCGAGCTATACAGTGTGAAACTTAGCAAGAATTCGGATACGTCAACAAAGAATATAAACCAACCTTGGGTCAACAGCAATATGCCTCCCATAATCCTCGAGCGAGCTGACATCGGCGGGTAAAGGCCGTCGAACATGGGTAAATTCTAGGCGCCCCGACTGTCCAGCTTCCGTGTAGAGGAAGAGTAGCTCTTTAGAATCCAGGACTAGAACAAGGATTTGCGGGGGGTAACCATCTTCAGGTCGCTTTTCCGGCGTGCCTCCAGTTCCCTGTCTTAGCTGTATCTCCAATATGCTAGGAACGGACCCGATAACTTTGGCAGCAAGGATCTTGGTATCAAAATCTGATTTGGTGATAATATCCTCCAGATGCCCACCGGGGACAAGTTCTTTGATCTGTATAAAATTCTCGCCAACAAAAACGATATCATTCTTGTCCTCCTGTCTGAGACGGGCCGGCAGTATCCAGTGGATCACAGGACTTGGCATAATGGTCCGCGAAAGCAGACCGGTGGCGGGAGGCCTGCATCTTGTTGTGTTGCTTGGAAGAGGTTGAGCAGGCCTGGTGTTGGTCTCCATTACTTCCCTAATGTCAACTGGGCGCGAAGCCCAGTTGCCGTTGATTAGGTACGTTGCTTGAAGAGACATGGCATAACCAGTTCAAAAACGTCCGCTCTGCCTTGAATCAAACTAATTCAACCCGTACCGGAAAAGATGTGTGACGAATATTCTTAAGGGTATGCTGGGCGCGCATTGATGCCAGTGCCAACAAAGAACGCGCAAACGGAAGCAACAAATAAGAACACGGAGCAAAGGGTTATGGATTCAAATGCAGCAATAGACACAGTAACTTGTCGTGTAGCTGGTATATACAGAAACGACCAGACTAGCAGCAATAAGGAGTAGCTGATGGAGGGGAACACACGGGCTTGGACTTGTGGGTTAAACAAAGAAGGACAAGAGAGGAACTTACATAGCTACAGCATGTTTGCTTCACTATATCAACTGTAGTTAACTATTCCGCGGCCAGAGAAGCGCGTAGGCTAATCACCGTCTGAATCTGATATGGAATGGTATGCGCGTTGAAAATAGGATTGGGAGATGTTTTGTGGCCGGGTGTGGACGTCAAGATGAAGTTCGCGAGGTCGTTGAGAGCGAGCGGACAGGTGCGTGCGCGATACAAGGTTGGTGCGTGGCAGTAACCAGTTAATGAATGCCAAGCCTGAGAAAACGCAGCAACCATTGACGTCGACATCGACTTTGATACTCTCGAGTATTTAATCTCAAGAAGCGTCTGTCAGCAGCTAATACGTTTAACTGGTTGCTGGTGTATTATTCTCGCCTGTTCTTCACTGCACATAACTTGCCCTTCAAAACACCATTCAAAACGGCGTGGGCTCTTATCCAGCACCCGCCGCCCCTAGCCACCGCCCGCAGCCGTACATCCCGCTGTTCTACCCCTTTGCTCTATCAACACAAATACAGCCTTTCATTCCTTTCTCAAAGCCCCCAGTTTAGATCCTGGATTGTCGTCTCTGGTTATCTGGTTGTTTCTTTCGGCGCACCGCCCTAACCACCCCGACTCGTCCACGTATGCGTATATCCACTGAGAAAACCCATCTATCAGCCGTGGATTATACGCGAACTTCAACCGGATGAGGTCATCCGTGGTTTTTTCTAAAATCTCACTGTGAACCCCCTACCAATAGGCATATTGAATTATTGCCGAATGCGTTGAAGGAGGAAAAAAAAACCCCATATCCAACTGGTGAAAGAAGCCATCCCTGTATTTGTTGGTTTCATATTTTTTTTTTCTTGCTTCCTCGAGGGAGACGAAAAAAATCCGTCAAAAGGCTTCAACAAGGGCTTTTAAATTTTTGAACACCCCGTTTCTGTTGCCATTCGATTTCGCCCATGGATAGGGACAGTGGCAGGAGAACTTCGGCGGGCCCTGGGCTATCTAGGTCGCGCCGAACCGGGCCTGACGGCCCAAGCGTTGTCGACTCTCATGGACCAAAACGAGACGAGATTCTGCAGGCTTGTAAGGCGCGGGATGTTGAGGCGTTGATATCGCTTTCTACATCGGAAGGAGGCTTGCTGCGTGATGATATCCGCCAAGTTGCCTGTAAGACTGCAACTGTCCCTTTCTCCAGTCCAGAGAGTAAGCTAACATCACTGTACAGGGCCCATTTTATTGGGATGCGATCAGAAGATAGATGGCACTGCGTTCTCGGAGTGGACGAGTCTCCCGAAACATGGCGACGAAGAACAAGTGAAATTGGATGTCAATCGTGCATTCGTATATTATCCAAACTGTAAGGGTGCTCTAAGTTTTCAACTTATGTGAATAGGGCTGACAAGTTCTGTAACTTTAGGCCAGACTGAAAAGGAACTAGATGCCAAAAAGGAACAGCTATCAGAGCTCATCACCAAAATTCTGAGAACATATCCCATGCTCTGCTATTTCCAAGGATATCACGACATTGCTCAAGTTCTGCTGCTCGTTCTTGGCGCCGAACAAGCCACCCACGCATTTGAAAGAATATCCCTCTTCCGCATACGAGACTACATGCTGCCAACCCTCTCCCCAGCCCTAAAACACCTCCAGCTCATCCCGGCCATTCTCGACTCCGCCGACCCAAAACTGTGCCGTCACTTGTCTGGCACAAAGCCTTTTTTTGCGCTGGCAGCAACCCTCACCCTCTACGCCCATGATATCGAAGAGTACGGAGATATAGCAAGACTATATGACTTCATCCTCTCCCACGAACCCGTCGTATCGATATATCTATTCGCAGCAATAGTCCTGTCCCGGAAAAAAGAGCTTTTCGAAATACCCATCGACGAACCCGAAATGATGCACTTTACACTTTCCAAGTTACCTCAACCATTTGACCTTGAAGGTCTAATTGCCAGCACGATGACGTTGTACTCCACCCACCCACCCGAAAGCCTTCCGCGCCGCGCATGGAAGAAAATCTCCAAGAACAGCGTCCTCAAAACAGGCAGAGGGCTAAGTCTTCATGAAACGCCAGAGGAAGCGAAGGATCTGTTAGAGCAGCAGAAACAGGAACTCAGAAGAGAAGAGCTACGGCAGAAGGCGCTCCGGGTTATGTGGAAGTACAGAAGACCGGCGGGGTCAATAGGCCTGGCTGTGGTTATCGGCGTGCTTTCATACTGGCTTATGAAAACGGACACGAATGCGGTGCCATATTGGCGGCATTGCATCTCGCGATTTAGAAACGTGGGTTTGCGTCTGTGGTAGCTGGACTGCTGATGGATTTGATCTTGGATACTTTGGCGCTTTCTTTTCTTGTCTTTTTTCAGTCAGTTGGGCTGGACCAAAAGGGATTGTAAATTAGCAAAAAGACCCAGGATAGTGCATATCCCTTGATGGGATACATGAACACTGTTATATTATATTTTCTTCACTTCTTGCTGTGCAATTCCCGCTTCCGGCCACGGCCCGTGCGTGGCATTAGCGATGACGACAGCCTCGCCCGTTCCGACAGATCTGGCAACTGACAACCAGAAACATCTTGTCTCCCAACACAACAAAAGCCAACCGACAAGATGGCCAACCGCGGGTACGATGTGGTCGTAGACGTCGATGCTGAGGTATGTTAATTCCCACCTAATGAATCTATTTGGCCCGGGGACACACAATCTAATGCGACTTCACAGGGCGACCTTGGCCATACCGACCTCCAAGAAGACCTCGAATTCCACCCATCCAGTACGTTCCGCCCCTCCTCAAGAAATATATAACCAACCCGCTCTAACCCAACCCAACCCAACCCTCCAGACTTCGAAGAAAACCCCCGCAACGCCAAAATCCACCCGGACTCCGCGCCATTCCTCGGCGGAAACGGCGGCGGCAGCAGCTCCCGCCGCGGCACCTCACCCGGCGGCACCCCGTCCAAACACCGCCTCTGGGCCCTCTCCTACTACGCGCAATACTTCGATGTCGACACCAGCGAGGTGCTCCGACGGTGCCGGGCCGCGCTGTACCCGCGCTCCAACTTCCTCGACGTCCTCGACGGCAACCCAGACCTGTACGGACCCTTCTGGATCGCCACGACGGTCGTCGTGATCCTCTTCCTCACGGGCACCGTCTCGCAGTACCTCTCGCGCAAGGGCGAGGACCACTTCGAGTACGATTTCCGCCTCCTCTCCGGCGCCGCGGGCTTGGTGTATGGGTACACGGGCGTGATTCCGATCGCGCTGTGGGGGGCGCTGAAGTGGTTTGGGGCGTCGAGCGCGGATCTGATTGAGTGCTGGGCGCTGTATGGGTATGCGAATCTGGTGTGGATTGCGGTGGCGCTGGTGAGTTGGAGTCCGCTGACGGCGCTGAATTGGGCGCTTGTTGGGGTTGGGTTTGGATGGACGGTTTTTTTCCTCCTGAGGAATCTGTACCCGGTGCTCTCGGCGACGGATGTGAAGACTAGTAAGATTCTACTGGTGCTGGTTATTGTGCTGCATGCTGGGTTGGCGATTGCGATTAAGATTTTGTTTTTTGCGTGAGTTTGAAACTGACCTGTTCCATTTGGCACTCTTCCCGTTCGTCTCTGTCGTTAGGGGTTAATTGCTAACATCGATTACTATTAACTAACTACATAGCCACGGAAGCCCCGTATCGAAGAAGAATAAGGACAAGGGACATGAAGATGATGATAATAAGGGCGGCGATGACAAGAAGGATGGTGATAGGATGATGGCACGAATGCTCTGGTAGACGTGAGATTATATGTACAAGGTCGTCAGGACGCCCTTATTTCCGCGATCCATCCATCCATCCATCCATCCATCCATCCATCCATCCATCCATCCATCCATCC
>JANTQG010000202.1:39060-55976 GCA_032988185.1 Onygenales sp. PD_12
ATCCATCCATCCATCCATCCATCCATCCATCCATCCATCCATCCATCCATCCATCCATCCATCCATCCATCCATCCATCGAATCCTCCAATTCGACAGCAACGGCGACCGGGCTACGATGTGACTTTTGATATGGCTTTTGATTTTATTTACAAACAGCTACGTGCCTGAAAGATTGATTGATTGACTGATTGATTGACTGACTGTATTTGTATTTTATCTCTTGATATCTTTTTTTGTTAGTTCGTCTGGAGGGTTTACAACCGCAGTATACAATGCCAAACACAGCCTGAGATGAGTTTCTCTCCAACCCAAACTCTTCAAACATAAATATGGAAGATTATCTAACCATGACGTAGATATCGTTCGATGGGTGAGCAATCCAAACGAGCATTACATACTTACAGTGTCCTCAAGCACTTATGTAGAAGAACCTATTCCCCCCTTCCTAACAAGCACAATGCAGAGTAGCAGTGAATCTCCAGCACTGGACAATAGTGAAGGCACCGATGAAAAAGCCATAATGCAGGCCCGTGTTGAATTTCTGGCGTACCTCCCACCAGACACGCCTGAATATAAATACGGTGGGATCTCATCGTTGAGAAAAGCCACATCCAAAGAATACCACCGATTTCTTCACGAAGACAACATCAGTCCATACGTTATCTTCACAGACATCAGCCCCAAAGAAGCCAGCGACAACGACGAAAACTTCCCCGGCAGAGTGGACTACAGCCCCCCTCTACAAATGTTGATACTCACAATACCCTCCCTACCACATGAGGAAGCCGCTCGCTTGTTCGATCAGATTATCGGGCAGAAGGCAGTTGAGATGAAAGTTCGTCGCCTCCTGTCCTTCCGCGGAGCCACAGACTCGGAAACCCGCAACAGAAAGAAAGAGGCGGATACCTCGTACGCCCCCCGTGAGCTTCCACCGGGGCGGACAGCCAAGTGGCCCACTGTCGCCGTTGAGGTCGGCTTTTCAGAAACAAGCGAGAAACTCAAGAGTGATGCGGCCTTTTGGCTGAACGGGTCCTCTGGAGACGTTCTCACGGCAATTACGATCGATATCAAGCGAAGCGGGAATATCTACATCATTCGGTGGAAAAGACCAGCGGTGATGGCCAATCCCAAGCCGGAACCTGAAGCAGTCCAGGATATCAAAATCTGCCGGGGTACAGGTGGCCAAGAAGCGGCGAATCTCATGGGAGAGGAGTTGAGAATCCCCTTCCAGCACATGATGCTACGCGATCCTGGACCGGGAGAAGGAGATTTCGTCATCACAAGAGATGAGTTACTCCATGATCTGGCGGATGCGATTTGGTATGGAATGGACCACAAATGAGGTGAAGAAGGGTGTTTTGGAGGGGGGGCGTAAGGTGCGAAGAAACTGCCGTTGGGGAGTCATTAGAACTTCCAAGGTACTAGTATTTATCTTTAAAGTCTGCGTGTGGAGGAGAAGTGATATCTGTTGATCGTTTATGCAACTTTTCTTACAATTTTTTTGGGCCTTTCTCATTTTCCGGAAGCATATAGATAGCGGCGAACGAAATCCACCGCTTGCAGTTAGTTGAATCAATCGATTATCTTCTCATCTCTTGCTCATTCCCTGCGTAACTCAAAAATGAATAGGCTGGCCTTTTGTTACCAAACCAAACTAGGACTAAATTTAATCTTAGTCACTTTATCTAAAATATTAGTCCCAGTTTAGTCCCATTTACTCCCTATTTATACCTAGTTTTGTTTGGTCCCAAAAGCTTTAAACATAGTGTATAAGTAACCAAACCAAACCAACTTTCCTAGTCCCAATTTAAACTAAAATATTTTATATTTTAAATGTGTTAAAATGTTATTTAAATAACTTTTTAAAATTAAAAATATTTTAAATTGATCTGATCCTAGTAAATTTTTAAAAATATAGTAAAAATATACTAAAAATATACTAAAAATAGTAGTTTTTTGCCAAGAAATGGGACTAAATGGGACTAAAATGGGACTAAAAAAAGTCTAGTCACTTTTAGTCCCATTTTAGATTATATAGAGTTAGTCATTTTTCATGTTTTAAAGCTTTAAAGTCATGTTTTATACTACCTTTTGGCACTAAATGGGACTAAAACCAAACCAAACCAACATGAAAATTCCTAGTCCCAGTAGCCAGTCTAAAAATGAAAGAAAGAAAGAAAGAGCCCCGCAACCTGAAAATAGGGGCCCCGGAAGATAGATTCACTGTCAATCACTCCGGATATTTAAACCGTATCTTCTAACAGGAAGGGCCGCGAGCGTGGTGAACTGATTCAAGTGATTATCGAGGGACGATTTTATTAGAGTTCTATTTTGTCTGCTTGGCTTTCAATTGGAATGAATTCGGCGCATCTTATAATCACGCATGAAATAATTGAAGTGCCCAGGGTTCGTTTGGCTCTGGCTTCTTCCAAACAGGCCCAGACTAATTTCGAGCGAAGAGACGAGAAAACAGGGAGAATAGTCGGCCTATTTAAGTTCCGGCGGCAACAGGTACGGTGCCGCAGACGGTGGGATGATTATACAGAAACAGCGAAGAAGAGAGAGAGAGAGAGAGAGGGAAAAGAGTCAATTTGTCCTAGGCAGGCCTCGTCCGCCCATATTTATAACGACCGTTGAAAATTTGTTTGCTGTTCACAAACAAAAAAAAAGATTTAACATCCGTGTTTAATTTGATCATGTTATCATTTCCTGTTTTCAACGCCCGCTACACACACATAATCATATATGTAACAAGCAACACAAGGTTTTTCCTTTCCTCCCCACACCCGGCAAACAAGACCCGACGGACAAAAAAAAAGGGATGGCGGAGAGAGAACAAAAGACGAAAACGGGGGGGGATATGAGTGGAGGGCGAAATCGTCTACTTGATCTTCTTCTTTGGTCGGAGCTGGTTGGTGTGGCCGCATTTCTTCTTTCTGCAGTTGGTGGCACGCGGGGGGAGACGGGCCTGTATGTCATCATGTTTGTAATTAGATCCTGCATTTTTCTCTTCTTGCTGCGGAGGGCGGGCGCCATTTGATGCTTTCGCTCCGGCCGCCTAGGGTGGAATAGAAAGGGGGATCTCATACGTAGCACTTCCGGCAGATCATCTTGTCGCAGTTGTACTTGGAGGCGAGGGCCTTGAGGGAGGGCTCGATGATACCACCACGGAGACGGAGGACGAGGTGGAGGGTGGATTCCTAGAGGAACGGTTTTGCGTTAGCTATCAATCCATGTCCGGTTTTGTTATGTTGTCCCCTTAATTCAGCGTAATCCATCCATCTCTTCTTCCCAGGCCTCCACATTGCGTCAAAAATCCTTTCCTTCTATATTCATCGATCCGATCACTTCCGCACGCTCCATCCTTCCACATCCCAACATCATCATCACCATCACCACCATCCGCTCCCCATTTCCCCCTCCAACCCAACCCAATCTTCCCCCCACAATCCCCAAAGAAAAAAGAAAGAAAGGGAAAAAACCCACCTTCTGGATGTTATAATCGCTCAGAGTCCGGCCATCCTCGAGCTGCTTGCCAGCGAAGATCAGACGCTGCTGGTCGGGGGGGATGCCCTCCTTGTCCTGGATCTTCGACTTGACATTGTCGATCGTGTCGCTGGACTCGACCTCGAGGGTGATGGTCTTGCCCGTCAGGGTCTTGACGAAGCTGTATTCGGTTGGGGTTTCGTTAGCGGGTTTGTTCTTCGTTGTCTCTCCATTTTTCCCTCTTATATACGGGGGTATGCCGGCTGGGGATCGGGGTGGATAGATAGATATGTGTGTGGTTTCGTGGGCGCTCTGCGTGTGTCTTGGATGGGACTGGGGTTGCTTACATCTGCACTGTACGTTCGCAAGAAAGGTCAACAAGTTAGCCAAAACCGTGTTGCAGAGACAATCCATCCGGGCCATCGGCAACGGGAGGGGGGGGCAATTCAACTTACTGGTTGCGATATTCGTCGTCGGTTGCTGATGGTGACTGGTATCCTGCCTGCTTTGAAGGCGGTTGTAGGCGAATTTGAAGATTGCTGCTCGCTTAGCGGGTGGGGGGCGTGATGTGCGGTGCCCTATGCCCTAATTGCCTATTTGGGAACGCGCTAGATACAACGTCATCCTATCTATGGAGGAGCAACATCAACATCATGGTAAAGAGGGATGGGGGTTATGGTATTGATTATGGACTTTTCAGAAATGCGTATGTAGGGGATTTTGGTGCTGTATGTGCCTATTGCTAAGGCCTTTTTCTCTGCCCAGTATTTCCTAAATTGCCGTCATTTGATTGGCCCAATATCCTGCTCCTGAGATTCTATCTCTATATCTTCTTCCCCGACGAATATAAAAGAATTATTACATACTAGCATCCCCCATCTCCTCGTCTCCCTCGCCATCGCCATCGCCCCTCATAGAACCAACCATCCCCTCATGACCATCTCCCACGTCAACATCCACATCCATCTCCTCCTCCCCATCTCCCTCTCCCTCTCCCTCCCCGTCCTCTCCTACTACCCCTTCACTATCCTCCTCATCCCCATCCCCATCCCCACCCCCTTTCCCCCTTAGAAACACCACCCTCTCACACTGATATACCGCGGAAACAACCGTCTTCAGCTCAACCGCCCCAACCCTCGCCACCGCCTCATAAAACGCCCGCGCCCGACCGCCCAGCTGCTCCACTGTCCGATAACGCTTATAGAAGCTCCCCGGGCGACGGATGGGTTGGTCGAGAGACAGTTGTAGCTGCGCGGAGTCGGCCTCGTCCTCACTGATGGCGCGCCGGATGCGTAGTTCACCCAGAACATTGTGGAGTTTCTGGGTTAGGGCTGCGGCGTCCGGGTCGGGGTCGGTGCCGGGTTGGAAGTCCGGAGGAAGTTGGGCTGTAGGGAGTGCTTGCGAGGGTGGTGAGTGTCGGGCAGTCGGGAACATGCTCGCAATGGAATCATTTTTCACTACTTCATTGTCAATAACTAGCTTCCCCCCTAAATAAAGGGAACAAGAGAGAAGAGAGAAAAACTCACCCTTCCCAGTACCCCCCCACATGCCCTCATACCAATCCAGGTACTCATCAATCTCCCTCCCGGACATGCCAAACACGTCCCCCTCAACAACTCCGATCTCCTTCCCCTTCCCCAACACAAACTTTCCCCCCTCCTTCCCCCTATCCTTCTCAAACTGACCCTGCAGCTCAGCCCACGCGTCCCAATTCATGATCTGCGCGGCTGGATCGCGCCAGGAGACAGGATACCGCTTGATCCGCTGCTGGTAGTGGCTATCGTTCCCGTCCCCATCATCAAATGGGTAAAACAGTTTCGTAGCGATTATGAGGAGGCTGAGGAGTTGGAGCTCGGGGAGGTGGATGGGGTGGAATATTTTCTTTCCGGTGTTGCTATTGTTGGGGGGAGGGCGGGATGGAGATGAGAAGGTGAATTTTGAGAGGTTGCGGAGGTGATGTACGGCGGGGAAGGTTTCGACTGGTTGGGTCGGTTAGCATGATTAACGTATAGAGATAGGGGGAGGAGGCGGGTGCTTACGAGGTAGTGACAGCTGCTTAATGTACGAGAACAGCATGAGGGGCGAATTAATAGGCGGGATGGAAATTTCAAATTCTTTATGATAGAGAACTGCTAGGTCTGCGATTGCGCAGTGTAATTGATAGCCCGTGGGCACATTCTAAGGGAGATAAATATTGATAATATTAGCAACCTCTCTCTTGAAAATGGTTGAAATCAGCAAGTTAAGATGCACATAGATAAGGAGTAACAACGAACCTTCGTATCAAGCGCAGCATGATAAACACCCGGCAACCGCGCTTTCATCTCACTGGGAATAAACCGTATAGCCCTGACCAGCGGGACTTCGTCTTTTAGAACCCAGCTATATCAAACAGAGATGCATATTAGCCCAAAGGAACAATCAAGCCATGACAGAAACAGCAATTCCACCCGCTCAACCCGACCTAATTCGAATTCAGAATACACATACCTCATCACCTCCCCCACCCCAACCGGAATTCTCAACAGCAGAATCCCCAAATAGCACAACGCCAACGACTCAATCAGCCTCGGGCCATCAGATAGTCGTTTCCGATGATACACATCGTCATCCCCATCACCCCCTACCCCACCAGCACCACCGGCAGCACCATGGTCCATCTGCGAACTAAAGACCTCCTGAGAAGAAGCCGCCCCATCATCATCAGCGTCCACAATGCCGCTGCGCGCGAAGAGTTTTGGCAGACGGAGGGCCCAGAGGGATTTCACAAGTTCCTGTCTCGGAATCATATTAGTCTTGCATATATATAAACGGCGGAACAGATGGTTTTTAAGGCCCCCGTTGAGCTTCGGAACACCAGTAGACCAAAAAACACGCACCTCAAGTTCCGCAGGCAACCCCTTCCCGCTAACCAGCGCATGACACTGTTTCCAAAGAAGCAGCTGGTACGCTTCCAGGAAGAGCTGGTAGGCTTGTGGGCCGTGGTATGCTGGAGTTCAACAACATTAGTATGTTCATTTTGCTCTTCTTTGATAGTAGGTCTCAATCAATATGCGCGACAAGGTAAGGCAAATATGTGTGTATGAGTAAGACGAAAGGGGGGGAGATATTGCATACTCTTCGACACCTTCTCAGCCTCAACTTTCTTCCGCCGAATGATCTTGCCCTGGGTGCCGAAATCGTCGTCGTCGACGATTATTTGGCGGCCCTATAATATAAATCAATCATGCATGAGTATGGGTTCATTAGGCATGACTCTTTATCTTTAAACGTGTATGCATGTTCAAACACTAGGATATATACAGCCTCAGGGCTGGGGAATGGGATACATATATTATGCATGAAATTTGCTACCTACCTCCTGTTGATGGCCCTGGCGGCAGAACCAGAGGCCGTTTTCTAATATGTAGCGGGTTTCAAGACAGCCGTCCTGGCCGCAGGTGCCGCGGGTGGATTCTTCCATTTGGACGGGTACCTTTTTCTTTTTCTTGTCGCTTTAATGCATGAGGGGGGGTTTTGATTGGTTGTTTATGGCGTGGTGTTATGTCTGTCTGGTATGGAGTTTTTATGCTGAGGTTCGAGGATACTTTTTCTGGAACAAAAATGGAATGATGATGGATGTTTTTGTTCTTCTTGCCACCACAGATGTTTATCACCAAAAACAATGAAAAAAGTTCGTGGAGATTTTAGTATGATCGAAACTACGGGGGAAATTGTTTACGATTATTTACGAATTAACGAGAAAAAAGTAGGATTGGTTTTTTTGGTTGGCATGAAAATTTTTTATATTTTGTCATAAAAACGTTTGGCCATGTATGAATGGGCTTTCTGAAAAAAAAAAAGGCACACAAAATTGTTCGTTCCCTTCGGTAAAAAGGAGGAGGGACAGCCCGCCAAATTAAAAACCGAACAGTTTATACTGAAAATTCTAGCTCAGTTTTCTTTTTCAGAGGGAGACCACATGGACAATATAAGCAAAACAGACAGAACAACAGCAGCATCATTCAGCCCGCACTACCCCTCGCAACACTCCGTTCATTAATAGATTTAACCGGCACGGGGAGCTTCCTTGGCGTCCATGGCGAGTTCCTCGCCCATGGCAGTCAGGACAACGACGTCTGCATAAGAGTTAGAGGGCTGTAAACGATTGCATATAGAAATGAAAGCACATACTGGTGTCCTTCTCGTCAACGCGGAAGAGCTTATCGATCTTGTCGCCAACCTCTCCGTCTGGGAGCTTGACATCGTCCTTGGTGGCGCCGTCCTCAGACATGAGGGACAGGAAGCCGTCCTCGCTGATATCGAGCTGGAGGGGGGTTAGCCAGAAGCACACAGGCTATATTATTATGTATCAGAGAGCGAGCATACGAGCTGGTATTCCCGGCGGGTCACGTTGGGGACCTCCATGTTGTGGGTGGAGGGGCACAGCTCCTCGAGCTTCTTGCTGGTGAAGATGTCGATGGCCACGAGATGGACCTTGGCGTGGCCGTGCTTGCCGGTCTTGGAGGTGGACATCTCGACGATCTTGCAGGGGCGGCCCTTGATGACCACGAAGCCGTTCTTCCTCAAGGCAGAGCACTGCATGGGATAGGTGGCCGAGGCACCGGCATCGGCGCTCTCGAAGGTGTGTTCATGCTGGAGAGGGCGAGTGAGCAGTTGGGAGATGGACATAATTTGTCTTGTCGAGGCAGATGCGGGGAACGGGGGAAAAAGCAAAGCCACACAGAGCACACAGAGAACACAGGGCGGGGAGGCATACCTGGGCATCGTTGTCGGCCATGGTGACTGAGCGCTGGGGGGAGACTGGATACGGGCGATGGAGAGAGGCCGACAAGCGAGAAGGGGGAGGCGGGCGGTGGGAAAAAATGAGATGGGGGGGTAGAGGAAGAGAAGTCAGGTATGAGCGAGGCCAGGCAGATTTTCGCAGCCAGCGGGCGTCGGTTGGTGCGTGGAGGGAGGGGCTGCCGCCTAGCCGCATGCGGTTAGCGCGCTCACCTGACACCGCCAAGCCTGCGCGGTTGGTTTGTATTGCTGTCCATACAGCTACGGCGAGCGACACGGCCCTCTCCCGCGGCGGTCAACGACACCACCTCGTCTGTCTGTCTATACCTCTATCATGGAGCTCCTGTTCACTATGTCTGCGTAGACGCTTGTGGCTTGTCCTGCTCTGCCGTCGCCATGTGGCTGGACCGTCTCGCTCTCGCCCCCCACCCCTCCGGCTCGGGCACCTCCTCCCCCGCCAGCTCCAGGGCCTACTCCCCTGCCCGCCGCTCCCAGCACCTCTCCGCCGCCCAGCCCTCCCGCCCGGCCTACAGCCCCCGCTCCTCCTCCCTCTCCCTCGCCACCACCCCGAATGCCTCCAGCAGCTCGTTGCCTGCCACTGCACGCCCGCCCAATGGCTCTCTCCACAGACAGAACAGCTCCAGGCTAGACAAGCCCGCCGTCGTCGACCCGCTGGCTGCCCTATACAACATCATCGGGAAACGTCCCCCGCCGGACGATCCCTTGACCATCTCTGTCACAGATGGTGCTCCGGAGAAGCCAGAGAACCTGGTGGAGAATATCGTATTTGGTGATCTCAGTCTGGAGGAATTCGTCCAGCAAAAGGAGAAGGCCCCAAAGAATGCTCGGCGACAGCCAGATATACAAACAATCGAACAATGTGAGTTATTCCCGGTGCTCGACTCTATAACAATAACAACAGTCATTAACATATACCTACATAGACGAGAAAGAACGAGACAGGTTCCAAGATCTCCATGGCGCAATTGCAGTATGCTTCCCTCGCCCAAAATGGTTTGGGGTTATACTTACCTCCCCCAGGGCTGTGACGATGTTCTCAAGTCGGTCGAATCCTACCTGGCAAGGTTCCAGACAGACCTCGGGGTCGTCTCCGCCGAAATCGAGTCTTTGCAGTCCCGATCAACACAGCTCAACTCGCAGCTAGACAACAGGCGCAATTTAGAACGGTTATTAGGCCCGGCCGTCGAGGAAATAAGTATATCGCCAAAGGCAGTCCGTCTGATATCCGAAGGCCCTATAAACCAAGACTGGGTGAAGGCTCTAGACGAAATCGAAGCAAGGTCTACCAGTATAGAAGCCAACGCTTCCACTTCGGGTAATGTCAAGGCTGTCGAGGACGTGAAGCCGTTACTATCGGATTTAAAGGACAAGGTATTACTCCGGACCGTAATTGATACCGAATTATATCTAACCAAGGTATATAGGCAATCGAGAGAATCAGAGACTACCTCGTTGCTCAAATAAAAGCAATCCGATCCCCAAATATCAATGCCCAGATCATCCAACAACAATCTCTTATCAAATACAAAGACCTTTATGGCTTCCTCTCGAGAAATCACCCTACCCTTGCTGGTGAAATAAGCCAGGCTTATATCAACACCATGAGATGGTACTATCTATCCAACTTCACTCGGTACAATCAAGCATTGGATAAACTTAAACTCCATGCCACCGATCGCAACGATCTCTTGGGCGGTGACCCAAACCTACAGAAAAGCTGTATGTCCTATCTTTCGAAGCCTTACGGCATGTACTAATTTTCACAGCCAATCTGATCCCAGGCGGACGCGGCCCCGGAGCCACTTATGATCCGTTTGCTCTCGGTCGCCGAATGGATATCCTCCGCTCCAGCAACCACATGGCCCTATCATCGTACCTCGCAGAAGAGGAAAAAGCTGTTCACGGCATCGAAGTGCCATTTCGCAACTTCAACCTAGCCCTCGTTGACAATATCTCCGCCGAATATTCCTTCATGACTGAAATGTTCACCACCAAATCGTTCCAGGAAGGATCGCGAAAGGTCATAGACATGTTCGAGCCCGTCTTCGCACTAGGCCAAACCCTGGTCAAGACTATAATCGAATCATCAACGGACTGCTTGGGCATCCTCCTCTGCGTCCGGTTAAACCAACACTTCGCATTCGAGCTACAACGCCGGAAAGTTCCAGTCGCCGACTCCTACATCAACGGCATCAACATGCAACTCTGGCCACGCTTCCAAAAAATCATGGACATGCACTGCGAATCATTTAAACGAGCCGCCGCCGCAACCAATAGGGGTAGTGTGTCCGCCCTCTCCCTAACCGGCGGAGGAGGGGACAAGCAGTCATCCGCTCCTCACTTCCTCACACAACGTTTCGGCCAGTTCCTGCAGGGTATACTGGCGCTGAGCAGCGAGGCAGGAGATGACGAGCCGGTGTCAAATAGCCTGGGCCGGCTACGTAGTGAATTCGATGCCTTGCTTGGGAAGCTAAGCAAAGCGAACGGCGATGCGAAGAGGAGAGAGAGGTTTTTGTTTAATAATTATTCTTTGATACTTACTATTATTAGTGTATGTATCACATCCTTTTTTTATAGATGATGCACCGCTGACTTGTCCTAGGATACCCACGGCAAACTGGCGAATGAGCAGAAGGAGGTGAGTTGAATCAACCAACTAAAAACCATAAAAAATACAGCTTGTCCTGACTGACCTCTATACAGCATTTTGGCGAATTAATCAAGAATTCGGCTGGGAAGCGATGAACTAACTACCTACCTGTCCTATACCCCCATTTATATCCTTACACGAGCAGATAGATATACCCTCTTCTCTCCTCGAGAAGCTTTTTGAGCGTTTTCCGTCCTCCGAGATACCTACGTCTAGTTATTTCTATATATTTTTTTTCTTCTTCTTGTCTGATGTTTGGCTTTGTATAATAAATGAGTGGATAGATAAAGGAACACGATATGACTGGGTGCTTGCCGGTGCCGGAGTCGGCTAATTACGGATAATTGACACACAGCAAAGCTGCTGAAATATCCCAGAGCCTTTTTTTATGTCTAATAACGTTTCCCTCTGGTAAATAGCTACACGTACGTACCAATCGCATCACTATGATTATTTTATTTCGTTGTTAAAATTAGGGTTGGCATTTTTGTTTACTAAACAACGTCCATGCGAGGGGTGGGATGAATGGATTTATAGATATTTCGCCACGGGAACAGCGAAAAAGAGAAGGGGGGAATAGATCTCTTAATTCTTTTTTTTTAAAAACGATTTTACTTCATCCTCTACAGCATATGTTTCCATTCCTTTTGTGCAAAGACTATTTTACTAAAGAAAATAATACACAGGCCATCTGCCGGGATACATATTTATAGTTGCTGTAGCCGAGATGAAGTGGATGTTCGGCAATTAGCAGGCATCATCTTCATTCATTAACCAACATCACTCCTCAACAAGGATATAATTGACACAGGCCAAATTCATCTGATCAGCCAAATCTCAATTCCAACCCGTAACCAATTCGCCGTCCAAGAGAAGAGTTATCTATCTCCAATCCTGGGTTGATAATATCCCTATCGGTAACCAGCAAGTTCTACTCTAACCATCTATTATTAATCTTCCCTGTCCGCCATCATCACACGTCGCTGACTGTAATCCTTCAGAATATTAAGCAACTCGGCCGGGTCAAGTAGCTATCAAAAGCTTGCCGTCTTTGCCGAAAAAAATTGATGCAATATATAAAAATCACGCCGGGAAACCTAAGATTGTTGCCAGAAAAGACAACATAACATCGTCCTCGATTTCAAAACTCTGGCTGAAAAATACATTTTTAAATCATAGGAGAAAGATAGTCAGACAAGCCAAATAATGTCCTCCTTCACCTCCCTCCAAGGCAACTCCATCGACAGCAGCCTGCGCGGCGCATACATCGCGTCGCCGGTGAAATGCATGCTTTATGGGCGGGGTATGTAACCGCATCCAACTCCCCCTATCCAATATCCAGTACCTTGCTGGCCCCTCTATATACAACCGTTCCACCGACTTCCACCCACCCAGCACATGCATATACAGTAACTCTAGCACTGACAAAAAACCACAGGCTGCATCAACTCCCTTCCAGCCGTGATCTCCGAACTCGGCGCCTCAAAAGCCTACATAATCACCGGCACCTCGCTGCGCGAGAAGACCCCAGTTATCAAAGAGATTGAAGATATCCTGAAGCGCAAAGACGCCCATGCGGGGACGTATAGCGGGGTGAGGCAGCATGCGTTCGTATTTACCTACCCCCTATTCATTCCAAACTGCATAGCAAACCCTTCTTCGTCTTCTACATAACCCCCGTAGTTACCTTAAAAACCTGAACAATAATCAACTAAATAAAAAAAAAACATCACTCACAGCCCCATCGCCGATATCCACGCCGCCATAGCGCAGATCAAACACTCCGGCGCCGACGTGCTAGTCTCCGTGGGCGGCGGGTCACCCATCGACGCTGCAAAGGCCGTCGCGTACAATCTGCACCAGCAGACGGGCAGGTGGGTTTATAGTATTGCGGTGCCGACGACGGTGAGCGTGGCGGAGACTACGAAGAATGCGGGGTTTACGAATGAGGCTGGGGATAAGGTTGGGGTTGCCGGGGAGGAGTTGGTGCCGAGGGGTATGTGTTTTTTCTTCTTCTTTTTTCTGGTTTTGGGTCAGGTCGAGGAGGATTATTTTGATTGAACCGATTTATCTATGGACTGATTGACTAACTATGTACTTTTAACCCAGCGGTGCTATATGACGGGGACATCGCCCTGCACACGCCGTTGCGGCTATGGTTAAGTTCCGCCGTACGTACCATTACCCCCTATTCTATTCTATCCCAACCTTGCTATATCTATCTATATATCCCACACCCTCGTCCTAACACCCCTCAGATCCGCGCCCTCGACCACGCCCTCGAGCTCCTCTACCACCCCTCCTCCCCCGAAACCCCCACAAAACACCTCGCCCTCTCCGCCCTCAGCACCCTCTCCACCCTCCTCCCGCAATGCCACGCCCACCCGCACGACGCCGACATCCGCCAAAAGCTCTTTCTAGCCGGATACTCCTCGCTCTTCCCGTTCCAGTTCTCCTCGGGCGCGCTGGGGCTCAGCCATTCGATCGGGCATGCGATTGGAAGCCCGTATGGGATCCCACATGGGATCACGTCGTGTATTACGCTGGGGAAGGTGGTGGGGTATTTGGCTGAGAGGGGGGAGGAGGTGGTGGCGGGGCAGATTGCGAGGGGTTTGGGGGCTGTTGGGGGTGGTGGGGGGAGTGGGGATGTGAGGAGGGATGCGGGGGAGGTGGGGAGGAGGGTGCAGAGGTTGGTTGGGGGGTTGGGGTTGGGGGTTGGGTTGGGTGATGTGAGTTTTTTTTTTAATTTCTTTTTTGATTTTATATGGATGGATGGATGGATGGAAGCATTTCTCGTTTTACGAGGAGTTTTGCTGACCATGGGTACGTACGTAGTATAATGTCCCGCCGGGGGAGGAGGAGGTTATTGCCGCGCGTGTGTTGAAGGATAGGGAGCATCCGGATTTTAAGGCTGGTATGTGGTTTCCCCCCTCCTCTCCAAATCACGCTTTTGGGATGTCTCCTTGGATTCATGATGGTTGGCTAAAAAGTATCCCCCCCTTTTTAGTTACCGAGTTGATTCGTAGTATGTACCAGGGCGGGGATTTGCGCGGGAATATCTGAATTAATTCTAACGTCAGGGGTAACTAACCGGCGGATGAAAGACAGAAAGAAAAGGGGCTATTTATTAATATTTTTCTCCGCAATAAATCCAAAATCCTTGGTTTCTTGCAACTTAGGTGTTTTGATATCAAACGGGCTCAGGATATTTATCATATCTGGGGTTTTCCGTGGTGAACATGTCATAATCTATCCATGTCCGTCTATGCCATTCTATTCATATGGATGCAAAGTTCGTCGGGTGATCGGGTGGGAGCTCGTCGGGTGGCCGGGATTAATAGGTTCTGGTAATTACCATAGAGTTCGTTAGTTGGGCTGCTCATCGGGTGGTCACAGTATTGTCACGCTCTGCCCAACTTAGCTCGTCGGGTGGTAAGATATTTGTCAGCAAAATTCAATTGGTTGTAACTGGTAGGCCATGGGAGTGCTCATGTAAATAAATTACATGCCACCCGATGAGACAGTGTATGGTATTGTATTACACACCCACCTGCTGCTGGTAATTACTGGGAGGGCACCCTTGGGGGGATGGGCCGCGCCAAGAGCCAAGGATCATGCGATTTCCACGGCTCCCAGTAATTACTGGGAGGGAGCTGTTGGGGGGGGTGGGCTGCGCCAAGAGCTGAGAATCATGTGATTTCCATGGCTCCCAGTAATTACTGGGAGGGAGCTGTTGGGTGGGACGGGCTGCGCCAAGAGCCAAGAATCATGCGATTTCCATGGCTCCCAGTAATTACTGGGAGGGAGCTGTTGTGGGGGATGGGCCGCGCCAAGAGCCGACAAGCGATTTCCACGGCTCCCAGTAATTACTGGGAAGGGCGGCCTCGAGAAGATCAAGCCGCATTCCTACAAACATATAAATATATATATATATAAAGCATAGGAAGCAGAGTATGCAATATAATATAATGGCAATGATTGAGAACAGAAGAGCTTACCAAAGGATCCAGTTGCTACTAGTTATTATCAGTAAACATAATGATTTAAATGTAATACAATTTTGATATTATGCTTAAATACACCAAACGCCACCTGTTTCCAGATACAACCAAAAGCAAATAGAAACTACCACGTAATAATAGCTACTCATCCAATGCTGCTAGCTGCCTCTCAAGTTCTTCTTTCTGTTTTAGCAGCTCTAATATCTTCTGCTCACGTCTGTCTTTATCCTCCTGGCTGCGATCTGGAAGGGGGCTGCGGGCATCTGGTAATCACTGGATTAGTATAGAAGCATATAAGTAGCAGAGGGGACTAACCTTCAAATGGATTCCTGCCAGCGTCTGATGAATGCTGCGGAGCGAAGGGGGAGCTTGGAGGATCTGGTAATTACTGGATTAGCATAGAAGCATATAATTAACAGAGGAGACTAACATTGGAATAAATTTCCAGCTTGTTGTGCATGAGGAGAGCTCTGAGGGTCTAGTAATTACTGGATTAGTATAGAAGCATATAAGTAGCAGAGGGGACTAACCTTCAAATGGATTCCTGCCAGCGTCTGATGAATGCTGTGGAGCGAAGGGGGAGCTTGGAGGATCTGGTAATTACTGGATTAGCATAGAAGCATATAATTAACAGAGGGGACTAACATTGGAATAAATTTCCAGCTTGTTGTGCATGAGGAGAGCTCTGAGGGTCTAGCAATTACTGGATTAGCATGGAAGCATATAATTAGCAGAGGAGACTTACCTTCAAATGGATTTCCACCAGCGCCTGATGAATACTGCGGACTGAAGGGGGAGCTTGGGGGATCTGGTAATTACTGGATTAGCATAGAAGCATATAATTAACAGAGGGGACTAACATCGGAATAAATTTCCAGCTTGTTGTGCACGAGGAGAGCTCCGAGGATCTAGTAATTACTGGATTAGTATGGAGGTGTATAATTAGCAGAGGAGACTCACTTTGCAAAGTATTACCTCCTAACCGCTTTAACCTCTGGGCAGGGCGAGGTGACCCTGATATAAGTTAGCACTAATAACTACCAGAGGGGATTAGAAGGACTACCTTCAGTCAAATCAACTACATCTACCTGCTTCTGTTGACATTTCTTTGGATAGCCAGAGGAGGACATTTCAGGGAGGGATGCATCTAGTTCTGGCTGGGGGCGACTGGGTGTTCCTGGTAATGCCCTGCGTTGTTGAACTGATTATTGTTAGTAACCTAGGGTAGTAACTGGATATAACCAGATAACATACCTTGATCTGCACGTTTTCTCCTCCCAGCAACACTAGTATCAGTCCAGTCAGGCCGTATACCAGTCTCAAAATATGTATCCAGTCGCTCCATATCCCGGCGATCGAGCTTCTCAACTGCCTCAAGACCAGCTAGTAAGGTAAGGTGGCTCCCAGCAGCATTTAGTCGTCGATGGTTGCCCTCAATAGCATTCGTTGTATTTGATGTCCGCTTGAAAGTATCTGTATGCATTCGAGAAAAGTAGGGGTTTAAGCCAGAAAGAATCCATGGTGTCTTCTTATGCTTAGCCCAATTTTGAACAGCAGTATCTGGGTGATTCATGAAAGCATCTAGAAGTTGCTGAGCATGATCCCTCGTTGCTTTCGGTAGTCGTTTCATCAACTTAGCAGTGTCTGGGTACTTTTGTTCGAATGGAATGATTCCACGGTTGAAATGAACCTGACAGTAGATAACCACATGCTGAACATGTTCCTGCCAGTTTCAGTTGGGATCAAGAGCAGTGAGGTAGTGACCAAGTCCTATCAGTTGCTGTTAGTAGTATCCAGAAGTAAATAGAAGGGGCCAGATACCTACCAGAGGCCTGTTTGGAGCACATATCTGAGACTACTGCCTCTATTCCATAGCCATGAATATGCTTCCAAGTGATAGGCTCTCCTCCAATATCCTCAATCAATGAGAAAAGAGAAGAGAAGACATTTCTATACATCTCTGCAGATTCCTTA